>OZ018318.1:197706391-197983891 GCA_963969495.1 Ceratothoa steindachneri
TTCCTGCCCTCGCTGGTTGGTGCCTTTGTGAAAGAACAGTGTCCTACAGCGACCAGTTTGACCTTGCGAATTCTCCGCCTGCACCCAAATACAAAGGTCCTCCTGGATGCACTATTTCCGCGCGGCTCAGGGCCACCCGGATCCGCCCAGTCATATAATAATGATTCGTCGCTTATTCTGCAGGGAAACGACGAACTGGCAACCCCCCCCCCCTCCTTCCCTATCTCGGTTCATCGTTCAAGTTCAACAATTGTTTGTTTTCTTTGGAGAGGGAACCGGGGGAAGGGGGGGGGATCTGACGTCTTCGGAGTACTCGCGAGCACAACTTTCTGGAGTATCGATCCGTTTTGGTTAGGATATCATGTGAACCTCGCTCGTCGTCGTTTAATGCGTAATTGTCGAGGTTGACGCACTTTACTGAATCTTATCTTTATTTTATTGAGAAAAAAGGAAATTGACGTAACCAACGACAGCACTTCTCTTAATAGAGTATGAATGGTGTAGGACCGATACGTAAAGGAATCTGAGTAAGTTAAGAATGACCGAATTTACTGGTTCCCCTCATCAACCCTTAATACCCGAGCCGAGAAGGCGTATTATAGAACTTCCGTCTAAGTTCGCACATATCATAAACATTCAAAGGTACGAACGAGAAACTTTCTTGGGAGTACTTTAATTTCTATAATACAGGATTGTATACAAAGTTTTTCCGATAAACGACATTTTTTAAGAAAACCAAACCTAAATAATCTTCAAAGGTTGAAAGATCCTCGAAGCAATCGCCTAGCCTACGCATAGCGTAATTTATTGAATATCTTCATTTATTCACCGGACAAAACTTTTATACAATCTTATATTTACATACTTAATCCTTTGTCTGTCCAAGGGCGCTTTTTTTTACCGATATGCGTGGCTAAAAGTGCACAAATATTTATGATTAGAATATAAATCATACGTTCTAATAAAAAAATTGCCGTTATGTGTGATATGTAGCTTATGCGCATGCGTATGAAGCCGGGCGCGTAATTGGTGATGCAGAGGAAGCAAAATGGGGTTAATATTTCCGGCTATTTTAGTAGATAGATTTGCAAGACTTTTCACCTTAAGGGGCGGAAGCTGATTCGGGACTCCACTCCCCATCCCCTGTCTCGAGCGCTTTTAGTTATTCAGGACATGGACCGTCATCCTTTTCATCACGAAAGTTCTTTCAAGAAAGTGGTGCCGGAGATGACCGCGTTGGCCCTTTTTGAAATAAATATACATCACATTTGCTAAAGCAGAGGTCAGCAACCTTGTTCTGCATAAGGTGCAGGGCCCATGTCTATGGACGGATGGCGGGTCACATCTTTATCCATATTTAATAATATAGAGATGCACCGGACTCGGTCTCCGACCGGATTCCTCGTAAATCTGGCCGTATTTTGAAATATTTTTCAAAAAATGTCTCAAATAACGAAATGGTAATGAACTACTGATAATGAGAGAAAACAGAAACCCACCAGGCCCAGCCCCTATCTCAGCCTAGTAACTAGGAGGTACAGAATCCAGTATATAAATCATGACTGGCAGGGCAACTGAAAAAAAGGTTACTAGGTGCCTGCATATTTCTATTTTATCTTATTTTTATTATTTACAAATTTTATGGGTCTTAAACCTTTATTGAAATACATTAATAACAAGAATTGTCGAAAAATTAGTACAAATAATCACATATAGATGAAAGAACAATTCGTACAATGTGTCGCTAAGAAAATCGCCTAGAAACATTCAACTTGCACTGTCAGATGCTGCTGGGACAAGCTGCTGATAATTCAATGGCATTGAAATTCAGATGAACCTATACTGATTATTTTTTACTTTAAAAATCCTGTTGGAAAAATAATCGAAATGCAAATGAAATCATATAAAATAAACACATAGCAATAAGGCAACTACTTAAAAAATACACAAATTTACCAATCATTCATCGTCGAACTTCTTGCAGTTATGATGAATAAAAATCAATTTCTCTCCTCTATTGGGTAGTGTCTGCTTCGCTTCTGTTCGAATATTATGTTGCCATACTCGGAGAACAGTCATTCTGAGTATACTGAGGAAGATGGCGTAGAGAGCAGTTTGCGGGCCAGAATCATGTTGGATGCATCTCTCACTATGACATGTCTACGACTTTCATCCAGGCGCCAGTCTACCCATATCTGACGAAACATTGCTGTAAGGTTTATCCCAGTGTGGGAACCTGGGGAGTGAGATGCAGCAAGGAGAGCATTTTGACGGGTAAAATCTTTTTTGATCCAGTGTCCAGATAGTGAGATCAAAGTCTCTTTGGAGGTGGAGCATGTCCATACATCGGTAGTGAAGGAAACGTAGGTTGCATTGGGTGGCGCGAGCGAGCGCTCAACTGCAGGCCTGGCACCTTGGTAAACTTGAGGGAGTAGTGTCTGAAAAGTAACTGACCAGGAAGCATGTAACGAGGTTGAATGTGAGCCATCAATTTGATGAAACCATCATCTTCAACAATGGAGAATGGTTAGTTGTCAAGAGCAATCTTTTTCATAACTTTCTTGTGAATCACCTGTCCCCTACTCTCGTTTATGTCAAAAACTTTCGTACTGAAAAAGCTGTCAACTAGGGATAGCTGTTTATTTATTGCGACACGTTTTCTCTGCTGAGGAGTGACATCAGGAGGATGTTGCAGCAGAGGGTGATGTCACTGCTACATTTTTTTCTTGCTGTTCTCTGCCTCCACATGCCTTCTGCAATTTATTTCGGTGTTTAGCTCGAACGTGAGTCCATAACGGAGATGTGATGTACTTTTGTTCCTTGCCTTTTGTCCCTCGTTTTAATGATGCATAAGTATTCACAAGCGCAACTCTTGCGCAAAAGAGAGCCTAAGGGGGCCAACAGGATAGGGAACAGACCTTCACTGGGCTATCTTTCAGACGCCTATATTTTCTTCTAAATTATAATTTCGGAAAAATACACACGCTATTATGTAGCTATGGTCATCCTCTTTCCATTGGTGTACTATTTGTAGCAGTTAAGCACATAATCACATTAGTCGCACTCTTCTTCCTCGGCACCACGCCGAGTGTAGGTTGTCTCAAAAACATAACAGCATCACCCCGTAAAAGAGGTTGGCTATAAAAACTAAGCATATCAAACTATAAACAATAAGTTAAAACTGAATTTCTATAACAATCTATTGTGTGCCTAAATTCTTTTGTAGCACTCAAACGTGTGGCATTTTTAGGCTTTCAATGTTGCTCTTTCCCGGTTGACATGGAATAGGCACAAGACCTATCCCAATTGCCAGGTAGGGTGGCTCAAAAGCTACTTGTGTTTTGGAGACTAAATCCGGCCGGATTTGGACCAACTATCTGGTGAAATCCCGTTCCGGCCGGATTTCAAAAAGTTAAATCTGGTGCACCCCTATAATAATACACACTGAAATTTGAGTTAGATTTATATATTTAAGCAATATTATCTTTACTGAACATAAGTTAGTTTAAGATACTGGTATTGACCTGCCCTCACTTGTATCACTTGTTTTTTGCTTGACAGTCTAAATATTAGGTGACAGCCTGGAAGAGGCCTGAGGCAAGATATTATCTAACTCGGCATCACTCAGTCTGTTTCTTAATTCACTCTTCGTGTGTTTCATTTTAAGTGGTTGTTATAGTTTTGGACCCAACGAGCAAATGACCGCTGTCTTCCTACAGCCTTTGTTGTAGGCCCAGCCGTTACCACAATTAAGTGAGGCGCGTCTTCTGTAAGTCTCAATAAGTTCAATTTGAACATCTGGTGCAATGTCGTTGTCCACCTTAAATTGAGTGGCAAACAACCTGATATCATAAATTTGTGAGCGAATTTCACCGAAACGGGAAGAAAACTGTTTCAAATCACAAATGAGTTTGTGTCTCTTTGGAGTTTAGGGAACTGAGCGCAGTTTGATTTTTTTAAGCTGGAATTGTGACGGGCGTTTTGTTCCGAAGGTGGCGTCGGATCGATATTTCTGTTAAGGGACTGCGTGCCGGATCCGACCCGAGGGTCATATGTTGCCTACCCCTGTGGGTGGGAAGGTAATTTGAAGTTGGGTTAGATTAGTTCATATGAGCTGGCTCGCACCCCCATAAATAAATCCGATGCCTAATTGAGTCACTCCGCCCCAACCTAACTTAACTCAAATCCCCCTATTCCCCTTTCCTCCCTAAGGACGTTCAAATCCTCGCTTTCGAGTTTCAGGATTCTCCCTCTCCTAGCGGGGGCCGATTACGTAGAGGAAAAAGTGTTATGCTGTGACGACATATGTGGATGGCACTGCCTACCAACCATCCCAACGAGCGCAGATTGTTCGAAACGAACCCGGTACCCAGGCGTTGAGGGCCAACGCCCTATTCACTAGGCCGCGAGATTTTTTATTCTTTCTGCTCTTGGTCACTTTCAAATTTGTATAGTCTCGATTTGAAGTGAAAGATGGCGTTAATCTGCGTCGGGAAAGAAGACAAACTCCTTCCCCGGGATTATAAATATGCTCGCTCGTCATGCGAGAGGCCCCTGCAGAGGGTAGACCGACTCCATTCTGCGCGCGCGCACTCGATTTCCAGGGGGTCGGGGAAGAGGGTCCCAAACTAGCTACTTTGAAACATTTGTTAAGGGCTGAAACCAACGAGAGAATCTTATTCGGAAAATATTTTTAAAAAAATGAGTTTCGTATGGAGGTATGGGAGGAAATTAGAAGTAAAAATGTGGGGAACTTGCACAGCCCCTTGAAGGAAGAGGGGCCTTTTTCAAGGAATTAAAGCGGTATTCATTTAGCCAAAGTCAAGATTAATATCCTATTACTTAGTACATTAGAAATGACGCGAGAGTTATTCCGATGGGGTTTTTTTTTAAGAGAAAGTGTGAATGGCAGCCGCAAAGCGGTGTCGATCCGTGATTCTGGTCTCCTTCGAGTCAAAGCGGTCCCTTTGCTATCACTCGAAGTTCGTTGAATTCTGACCCCTCGTGAGACGAAGCTGCGAATTTGGGCGTCTCAAACGCGTTTGTTCACGCGGGAGGAGTGGAATATCTTTTGCATATTTTTATTTCTTCCTGTTTGGTACTTTAAACACTAAACTCTTTACAAATTTTCTGTAGGGAGGCATCCATTGAATTTGCTTTTTTTATATAAAAACTAAACAAATTCGGCCGTATTTTATCCCTTTTTCGCCCCCTTTCACCCCTTTTTTATTGCATTTTTTGTTCGCTTTATTGTCGACTGAGGGTTTTGTTTTTTTTTCGTGATTACAGGTTTTGTCGAATGGAACTCTGATGTTCCCGCCATTCCGGGCTGGAGATTATCGTCAGGAAGTCCACGCTCAGGTCTACCGCTGCATCGCCTCCAACATCCACGGTTCTGTCCTCTCCAGGGATGTCCACGTCAGGGCAGGTAATGAAATACCATCTGTTTCCTCCCTATCTTACCCCCCACTTTATGGAGCCGCTTAGTGTGTACGGATGCAGTCCGAAGCCCTTTTATGTCGAGCGATTTGGCGATAAGTATACAGGATGCTTGAGAGGGAAGGTGTTAGTGTCGCTTTCCTGGTTGAATTGGCGGCCCTCGCAAAATATCCAGTAAAAATGAATGGGACTTCCTGTTAGAAGGGAATGATTGGATTGAACAAGAATTATTTCCCTTTTGTCTTTGTTTCGTATTTTTGTGTGGTCACGCCATTATTTAGGATGTGGCTATTTTAAACCTTATTCCTCGTAAGAGTTGTCGGCAACGTTTGTGTTTTTGAGTGTCTGGCTTTTGTACGAATGTATCCTTTGAAGTTGGTATTACCCTCGCGTAGCCCTAGTATATTGAGTTGATAAGGCTTGCAATTGCTGTCTTGGTTATTCTTAACCTTTTCGTTATTCCTGTTAGTTCTCTTCATTCTCCTCACCCTTTCATATCTGACCCTCCCCCTCATTCCGTTACATCGAATTTCCATCACTGGTTTACCGGTTTTCTTTTTCCTCAATAAAAATACAAAACGACGCGACTTGGAGAAACTCCTAACACGACGTATGCCGCCCGTCACCGTGGAGACCAAATGGCCACAAACAACCATTCTCAAGGGTCTTAGCTCCGCCTGCTCTCCCAAGACACTATTTCCATTTTTTTTAACTCATTGGATGTTTCTATTGGGAGGACCTGCGATGTTTGGATAGGTCATATAATTGGCGCTCAAACTATCAGGAGGTTGTTTTGTCTGTTTCCTTGTTTTGTTAGATCTCATTTAGCATCTATTTCCTCTCTTATTCTACCTACCTCGCCACTCTTCTTTGTAGCTTTGTTTTCCTTCAGACTTGTGCTTGGCTCTAATACATTCACCTTGTGGCTCAGACACGCATCAAGTATTTGTGGTACATTCCTACGCCACTGCCCGACTTTGTTGTGACCAACAACTATTTGGAAATTTCTAGAATACAAAGTAAATATTTGGACACGACTTTTTGGATCTTCATTTTGATGTCTTAAGATCATTAAATCTCTTAGGAAAAGGATAGGGTTAATGGCTTCTGGAATTATATATCGAAGTATTATTAGCCGTGTTTGGTCTGAAAGATTCAATAATATTGATCACGAATGTTACTAAAAAGCGAAGGTAGTTTGATGCTATTTTGCGTCCCCCAGATCGTGGTGGTTCAGTTGATATTTTCCTCTTTGTCTAAATTGGTCTATGTTCCACTGACGAGGAAACTGCTATTCTGAGCTTCTTAGCTATTTTTCTTGCTGGGATAATCCCCCCGAGGGTGTGACCACGAATCACAATCATTTCCTTGGCATTTTGCCCTCTAAGAATGTTCTAGTGTGTTCTTAGGTGAGCTTATTACAATTTAAACCCGAGGCAACCAATGTCACCGATAATGGGACAGAATGTTAAATCTACATTTTATCATCCAATAATGTCTTCACGGGTTTTTTTTATAATAATTCTTTATTTCTTCCTTTTATTGTCCAGTCTGCTGTCCTGAATTTACATTCAAAGGGTTCCCAGTGTACCTTTTTGCCCTAAGATGGCCGAATCCATTTTGTAGGGGTAGTATTTTCTCCTTTGGTTTGGATCCGGTCCAATCCCACTTTGGTTGACGGGTCGGTCATCATTGTTGTCTATCCCGCAGTTGGCCTCGAGCCAACCCCACTCGATTGACGATTGCTGGGAAACTCTTGATTGTGTTGCTGCAATTTCTCAAGGACTGAACCCTCCTTGTTTCCTTTGTTCCGCGCTATAGGTATATCCGAGGGGTGGGGTGAGTGAAGATGTCAGTAAGGCCAGTACTCACCCTCGCACTCGTCGTTTGTGTAGTCCAGGGACGGAGAGAGGGGTCAAAGTTGCGCTTTTTTTTTACTCCAGGTCTTTTGTTCATGGGGGTAGGGTGGGGACTATTATTGGTCATGTTTGTACCCCCCCCATCCCTTTCCCACTCTTTGCGACGTCCTTGCAAACATCCCTTGGCGGCCCCTGTCTCGTTCTTTGTTTTTTTCTCGTGGTGGTGTTCTTTATTTAGTATAGGTTTCTTTATTTATCCTGTGGTTCTTTATTTCCTCTTGTGCCCTCGTGGTTTGCTCTTTCTATCACTACCTCACCCCCACCCCTCGCTTTATTCCATCACACTCATGCGATCCCACAGTAGGGTTCGAATCATAACCTTGCGTAGCCTCCTGTCGTCTGTGTTCGACGCTACTTTTGAAGGGTTTAAATCCCCCTCCCCACCGGCCCCAACATTTTGTGTTAGGGATGTTGGCCATTACACTTTTTATCCTCGATCGTTTTCATCGTCACCGCCTTTTCTATTCCAAGACTTGGTATTTATTTTTTTACTATTCTCAGTTCGATGCCAGGTCATTCACGGTATTGTTTTGCAAAGAGAGATGCTCTTGACTCAGCGTCTTTGCCCATTTCACATTCACTCTTGTGTCACAACCAGCTGACATCACGGTCGTGTTATCCTCCACACACTCTTATTTTGTGGGTATTCTATCCTTCAGCCCTTGGCCAATTCAAGGCAGTAGTCTCTATCCTATGTGTGTACCCCTGTATCCTATATGTGTGCCTCTATTTTACTATGTGTACCCCTGTCCTATGTATGTACCGCTGTATAGAGTGGATCGCTTCTGAGGCGTTGTTTAATCCATGACCTTAAATGCTGACCTCTTTGCCCTCTCCCCTCCCCTACGTCCTGTCCCTTCTTTTGCTCCTCCCGAATCGGGATGGCGGCCGATTCTACTCTTTTTCATCCGTTGTATATGGGTATTGACTGAGGTGAATGCGGCCACGAGCGCCGTTTCTCGCTCGTGACGGCACCCCACACGGTGTGTATTTAGAAAAGGAATGCGAGAACGAGTTTATAAAAGCGGCTCCAAAACATTTTTTTCCAATTTTGAAGCAGAATTTAAGTACTCTCTGTAGTCTTGGATTTTGTGTTCATCCAAGATCGTGGCCGAGGCGCCACGCGGAAAGTGATCTTACGGGTGCGTAAGGCGTAAACATGAATCCACCGAACCGGGTACCTTCTCATCATGGTCTTATCACGAGAATCGAGTCAAGATAAGGAAACGCGATTTATTTTTAGTTCCCATAAAGTCGTGTATTTTCCTCGGGCTAAAGTACTTTGCGACAGTTGCTGACAACGCAATAAATTTCTCCCCATTTAAGTGTCTGTTTTTTTGCAATTTGGAGCAGTGGTAACCAATCTTGTGTATTTTAATGAAATTGATAGCGTAGTGAGTCGGGCGAAGAGTGAGAAACGGCTGGTTTCTTAACCTATAAGATTTAACATTAACATATTATTATTAGTTGGTGGACACGACTTGGTCAGTTATTTAATTTGTTTATGCCAGCCTATTTTTGTGAGCGTTTTAGCCGGCGCTCCCTTTCCCCTGCAAAATGTATAAACTTTGTGATCTTTATGATCTCCATACGAACCTGTGCCTGGAGCTTTCTAATACCCTCGCCCGGCCCTCGTCTTACTATTTATCTTCCCTTTTCCAACATTTTCCCCTCATTCATCCCTAATGGATGAAACGCGAACTTTCACACGGCCGATAGAGTGGCGTCTTTTTACCCTTAACGAGTCTTTCGTGGTAGCTTAAATTTTGTTTTGTTAATGCTTGGTTGTGGACATAACTAGTGTGCACATAACCACCAGTTTTTAATTCTTTTATTGCCTCCTCTTCCCTCCGTCCCGATTATTGGTCGCGGCATTTCCTCCTGTCAAGGAAATCGAGTCGCCTCGGGCTCCTCCGAGTCATGAAGGTTTTCGTCATTCCCCAATTTAGGTGCTGGGTGATTTCACCTTTTGCTGGCGGGGGAGGTATGTATAGAGGTATATGATGCTGGGCGAGTGGGGTTAGAGTGTGCTGGAAATGAAAAGATCGTGTCACGAACTTATCTGAAATATTAGATAAGATTTTCTACCAGATTTTTCCCTTGCCTTAAACGTTTCCCTGGGGAATCGCGCGAAGCCCTCCCTCGTGGTATCGGGGCGCGGCCCTGCAAGACTGACTTCCTACCTCTGGTGTTGGCACCGTGCACCTGTCCCTGGCCCCCTGTGTGTCAGGAGTGAGTCAGTCTCGCAAAGGCGCATGACCACTCTGTGGTTCATTCGACGGACTCGAATTGCTGGGAAATGCAAGCCGCTGTGCTTCGGCAGGACCACGGCATTTCTTTCTCTTGTTAAGATATCGACCATGATGATAAGTGCTCGATGTCATCACCTTAAAAAAATTGAATTTTATCATCCTATTGATTACGACCAAGATAAAATTACTCTCGACGAGTTAAAGGACTTGTAATAAGTTTGGCTTCATGTTTACGCCTTTATTTTTCGATCTTGTTTTTCATTGGTTTAAGTTTTAAGTATTTATTTTATTTGAATTGTCAGTTTATTTAATAAGAAGTGAGCGTAACGGACCATTGAAGTTTATTTAATGTCTAATAATCGGTTATTACCACCAATATTTTTAATCTTTAATATCAATGAATTGTCACGGCACTGATTAATTGCATTTGGTTCTTGTTTCTGCTGAGAGCAAATTCCATTGGTTTATTGTAGTTCCTGTATTTGTAGCTTACAATTGTATTGCCACTTATGCATAATTTGTCATTATCATTTATCAAATTATAATTTTGTATATCGTATTATTTTAATTTTTAATTAGTTAGAATTATTCATTGATACTATTTTATATATATTTGTTATTATATATGATGGTTATTCCTAATTACCTAGCTTCTCCTTGTCCCACAGGATTCTTTGCTCTTTTTCTATATTTTTTGATAACTGCCACGGGAGGCTGGTTGTTGCAAGTCACGGAGAGAAATTTTTGCTAATACTTTGTTTACTTTTCAGCGTTTGGGCGAATTTAGTTTCATGAGCTTGTTAAGATAATTGTACGATTCTTGCCTCATAAGGTTTCAAGAAGCTGCGCGCTTTATTGAGGTCACGAAGTCTGCTGAAATTGAATAGCGTATGCAATGAGAGCCCAAGAAATTTTCAGTTTGCATGAGCGATTCGCTGTTTCCTCCGTTCGGTTCACTGGGAAATTTGTTTACCGGTGTGCCCGTATACATATTGTGTGGCGGTAAATTTCATAATTATGTTGTCCAATTACTTCTAATCAGAAAATAGGGTAATTCGCTTTTCTAAGTATGATTAGTGGAACCCGGAAGAATGGTAAATCAACCTTGATTCATTTGTATGACCAATTATTGTTTCCTTAAAAACTAAAGTTTGAAATCACAGGAAAAGCCTTTTGCCATGTTAATTGGAGATATAATTAATTGGGGATGTAATTACACGTTTGATCGAACATTTATGTTATTCGGCATTTCTTAAAATATCTTCAGTGATTCCTCGTTTTGGTTGACGTCATTTTGTGGCAAGGAGTTGTATCCTATTGATTTGGTGGTTTAATCTTGGCTAAATGAGACAGGGGGGGGAGGGGGACCTTTGGTCTGCTCATTCGCCTCTATAGGCAAAGAGCTGACTGATGATGGTCAAAGGATGACGTAGAATAAGCGCCCTCGATATAACCATTTGTTTGCCAGCGTTCTACAGTTTTAGTTAAGGAAATTTATCTGGGAATACGGCGCTTCATGTGTTCCTGGTCGATCGTTGTCTTCTCCTTCACCAGTTGTTTACCAGACGTACCGAACCGAGGTAAATAACGAGCACGTGATAGGAGGGAACGCCGCTATTTTGAAATGCGTCATTCCGTCTTTCGTGGCGGATTTCGTTGCCGTTTCCGGATGGACGAGCGATGCCGGAGAGAGCTTCTATCCCGGAAGCGACTACGGTAATATTTCCCTCCGTGAGGGACACTCGCTTTTTTCCCCTTTATCCAAGCGTCTTTTCTTTGCAGTGCTTCGCTCGTAACCCTCCCGCCTCTTCGGAACTTCCAGCCGATTCCTTCCTGGATCAAAATAATCACATCCCATTTTCTTTCCCCGCTCCTCCCTTCGGTTGTTTTTACCAGTGGTTCGCCAGGAGTTCGAGATAGACGTGTTCAAGGAGCACGTCATCCGGGGCAATTCGGCTCTGTTCAAGTGCGTTATTCCGTCCTTCGTCGCAGATTTCGTCAACGTTTCCGGGTGGCTCTCGAGTGCTGGGGAGACGTTCTTCGCATCCCCAAATTATGGTAAAACAGGCGTTCCCTCCCTCGCACTTTACCCCACAAAACGCTGCTCTGCGGCTCCGGATTTGAAATCCGTTCAACTCTATTTTCTTTTTTATCACAGAGCACCAATGGCCTCCTTGATGAATATCGTCCATTTCAATGGTGTTTTTTTTTTTATTTTAGGAGCTGTGCAACTTACCTCACACATTTTACTTTTGTTAGCAGGGTATTGCAGGGACTGCATATTCAGGAGTCCCTGTTACTCTTCATTCAGAGGACGATTGATACGTTTGAGGAGGAGCTAATTGAATAGTTTACTATAAAAGTTTCTTTTAGAGTTGACCGTGATGTAACTCATCCTATGTCTCTTCCTCCCCTAGTCGTTCACCAGGCGTACGATACAGATGTGAATACGGAATACGTAATTCGAGGCAATTACGCTTTGATCAAGTGTAATATCCCTTCATTCGTGGCCGACTTCGTCCGCGTAATATCCTGGGTCACCAGTTCCGGAGAATCGGTTAATCCGTCTGAGAACTACGGTAAATTAATACTCATCCATCCCCTGCTCGGGTATTTTAAGTGCGATGCTTAACTCGGTCGTCATTCTTTTGCACCCTTTTAGTCGTTCATCAAGAGTACATCAGCGAAGTCCACAATGAGTACGTCATCAAGGGCAATTCGGCTTTGTTTAAGTGCACCATTCCGTCCTACGTCGCTGATTTTGTTAGCATTCAAGCCTGGCTCGGAGATCAAGATATTATTTATCCAAATCCCACTTATGGTAAATTGGTCGTTTCCACATCGTCTTCTCATCTACTCAGTTGGTCTCTTTTTCAGGGCGGCGATCTTATCTTGTCTGACTCATTTTTTTCATTTGTTTCAGAATGTTTGTCGTAATTAGTAGTAATATTCAAGTCCAGTTGCATGTAATCAAAGTTTTTCTTGCTCCTTGACGCGTTATTTTGAATTATGGAGTCAAAATTGTTAGATTGTTCGTATTTGAGTTTCGTTCATGTTGTTTTGATCAGTTTACCGCTCCGATTCACACACTAATGTGCGATTTAGTTAGATACGCCGGCTTGTCACTGGGCTGTCTATTCAGTTTATTTATGTCTATTTTTCCTCACTATGCAAAAGGAAAGATGGAACTTGTTAACGTCTTTCCCTCATTGGTTTTGTCAGTTGTGCATCAGAACTACGAGGTGGGCGTCCCAGACGAGTACGTAATAAGGGGAAATGCGGCTATTTTCAAGTGTAATATCCCGTCTTTCGTGGCTGATTTTGTTCGTGTCATCAACTGGATTACGAGTTCGGGGGAACAAGTTTCTCCGTCTCAGAATTTCGGTAAACAAAGATACCTCAAACGCATTTTTTTTTAATTCTTCGTTTATTTCAGAGGTTCTCTTCTATTAATTTAATCCCTCTGACATTCTCAGGACATTTGTCGAAGCAGACAGGTTGGGTGTCCTGATCAAATCTTGAAGAATTAATTAATTCTTTGGTTTCTTTCCTATAGTGGTCCATCAGATGTACAAAACCTCGGTAGGTGAGGAGTACGTCATACGGGGAAACTCTGCTCTAATGAAATGCAATATTCCCTCCTTCGTGGCCGATTTCGTCCGTATAACAGCTTGGGAAACGGACGCAGGGGACACGTTTTATCCCGAAAAAGCAGGAGCGGTATACGGTAATTCTTACCTTAATTTACAGACAATAGTTGCCTCTTTATTTTTTTCATTTTTCTTGCAGAATTGGCTTTAATAATTGAAACTCCGTCCTAGTCTTTCAGATGCGAGATCCCGAAGACAATTTTGATCTGAAGCGGGTCTCAAAGCAATGTCCTATTACTTCACTAATCACCCTTGTGAAACGGGAGACGTAAATTGGGGTAACACTATTTCTAAAATGAAGATTACGAGCTTGTCTCGCAGATACCCCACCTCTCACCATAAGCGAAGTTACCTTAGGTGTCATTAATCGCCGGAGGCCAATTTCTCTTCGTGATTCCGATTGCTGCCTTATTTTGTAGCAATTCGTAGTTCGGAACCCATTTTAAACTGTAAGACTCCACTTATGCACCAGACGCCAAGTACTAGCTGTTGGTAGAAATATTCCAATTATGAGGATACCTAAAATGCCAGATGTTGTTCTTTGAATTTATCGATTGAAATACTTCGCCCCCCTTCCCCTTAAATTTTCCCTCGTGTAGCAACTTCGCTCACTTGGTATCTCTATCTCCTCCAAGTCGTGCACCAGGAATACCAGACGGATGTCACCCCAGAATACGTGATTCGGGGAAACGCTGCCATTATTAAGTGTCTCGTCCCTTCGTTCGTTGCCGATTTTGTGTCTGTTCAGTCCTGGGTCACCGATGGCGGAGTCGTGTATCGCCCCACCGAAAATTATGGTAAAACGCTCGACACATCGGCATTTTCCTTCCATTTTTTCATCTTGTTCGATCTAAACTATGTTGCAGAATATCCGCGCTCGCGTGTCTCTACAGTACATAACTAAGCTCTCGTCTTCTTTCAGGTGATTTCGGAAGGTCGGAAGTGGCTGCCCCCCACAACTTGTTCCCCATAAATCGATGCTTATTTTTAAGGTTTTTTTTTTTAAAAGAATCCACATTAAAACATTGACAAAGTTTTAGTGAACAAAGCCGCTTTAGTTAGGTCCGTGGTGCAATGTTATTAACTTGGAACACGTTTACTTGTGTCGTACAACGCGCTTGCACCCGGGTCGTTCTGCCGAGACCCCCTCGAGAATGGCTCGAATAGCCAACTTTTTCGAGGGCCCGCTAATTGCCGTTCGCCATCAGGTGTCGAGTGTATAACCGTTCGTGTCCTTTGGAACGAGCGTCACTCACTTGTTTCTTCCCCAGTTGTTCCTCAGGCGTTCATCGTCGACGTTAGCCTGGCCAACGTGATAAGAGGGAACGCGGCCATTCTCAAGTGCAATATTCCGTCGTTCGTGGCTGACTTCGTCACTGTTTCGTCGTGGGTCACTGATAGAGGGGAGACGTTTTTGCCGTCGCGCACTTATGGTAAACGTCCATACTACCCCCCACCCCGTGTAACCTTTCCTTTGCAGGAGGACTCTTTCTTGATAATGTGAGGTATTCGCTTTCAGAACCCCTTGTTTATACAGGGGATTGGTTACCCTTATTTAGACCGAATGAATATTCGGTGTTCCTTGGTTCTTTTGACCTTGATAGTTCTCTTAATCCGTGGCAGTGGTGCACCAGGAGTACTCTTCGGAGGTACTCTCCGAGTATGTCATCAGCGGCAACAATGCCCTCATGAAGTGCTCCATTCCGTCGTATGTGGCCGACTTTGTTCATGTGTCGAGTTGGGTCTCAGATGCAGGAGACACGTTCGTGTCTGGCGCAACTCCTTATGGTAAATTCCCCTCGTTATCTTTCGATTTGATCCCCCTTGTTTTACAGAGCCAAAGGGCTTTAGTCGTATGTGAGAGGGCGTTGAACTTCGGCCGACCCTGAGGCTTAATGTCGACAGGGTCTTGGGTTTCACTCCAGGATTTTTAACGGGGTTTTTTTTTCTTCTTCTTTCCGCTTCTTCAGTCATTCCGCAGAGCTACCTTTTGGAGGCAGAGTCTGAAAACGTTATTTTAGGTAATGCGGCGATTCTCAAGTGTAAAATTCCTTCGTTTGTTGGCGACTTCGTCACCGTACATTCGTGGTTGGATTCTGAGGGAAACGCGTACCATCGCTCCCAGGTTTATGGTAAATGGAGTTGTCAATGATCCTTATCGCCTCTTAACCTCCAAATGTGTTTCGTTTTCAGATTGTTTTCATTCGATGAAGTTTTCTTCACAGATTTTGCCATCGTTATATTTGCCTCATTCCCGATATCCTTAACGTTAAGGGTTTATGAGCGACAGACTAATTCTTTCTACTTTGCAGTCGTAGCTCAAGACTATATGACAGAAGCGGAAAATCAGTACGTGATACGTGGGAATTACGCCTTGGTTACGTGTAAAATACCTTCCTTCGTGGCGGATTTCGTCAACGTTATATCGTGGCTTGATAGCTTAGGCAATGTCTACCGCCCCGGAGATGAATTTGGTAAATGCAGATTTGAGGGTTTGTTCACTAAAAAATAACCTTTATCTTAGGGCGCACCTATGAACCTCGAAGATGCACGTACTTTATTCTTGACGTGGGGTTGTAGAACGAGTGAAATGTAACGGTTAATCAGGTCTTCTCCCTTGGTTTTGTCAGTGGTTGCGCAGGATTACGAATCTGATGCTGATAAGGAATACGTGATTGTTGGAAATTCCGGTCTCCTGAAGTGCGAGATCCCGTCTTTTGTCGCTGACTTTGTTACTATCCATTCGTGGCTGGATTCAGACGGCACCGTTTATTATCCCAGCAATAACTTCGGTAATGACCCGTTTGTGCCGTCTACCTGGATGCTCGCCCCTTTTAACCCTTTGCTTTGCAGGGTAGATCCCGTCGCGTCCCGCTTGTATCTTCGCGCATAAGCGGAGTTCTAATATCTCCTCCGTCCTTCTTCCTCCATAGTGGTCTCACAGTCGTATGTGACGAGGGTACACGAAGAAGACATCATCGTGGGCAATTCGGGCATACTTTCTTGCGTCATTCCATCGTTCGTAGCTGATTTCGTCTCCGTTCAAGCGTGGAGCGATAATACGGGCAATGTTTACTACGCTGATAATAATTATGGTAATTTATACGCATAGATACGACCATTAGGATAGGGATTCCTTCGTTTATGGCTTCCCTGTTTTTAGGTCCCTGCAAGTAGTCCTCGCTGTTACAGTTCAAGTGTCAGAGCTTTAACCTATTTTCCTTGGTGTCTGTTCTCGCTCGGCAGTCGTTTCTCAGGACTACCGGACGCAAGTGTTGGATGAGAGCGTCTTAAGGGGGAATTCGGCTCTCTTCAAGTGTGTGATTCCTTCGTTCGTGGCGGATTTCGTGTCCGTTAAATCTTGGGTGGAGAAGAACGGCCAGGCATTTTATCCATCTGATAACTATGGTAGTGTAATTCTCTCCCTTCTGCCCTTATTTTATTCCATATTAATCCACGTCTCCTGATTTTTACCCTGAAGAATTTTCAGGTACCTTGCCAAATGCAGCCGGTTGATTCGTTTCGGTTGGGCTAAACTTCCGATTTCGTTCGTTTCAGTTGTAGCCCAGAAGTACCTTACTCAAGTGTGGGATGAGAGCATTCTGAAGGGAAACTCTGCTCTGCTTAAGTGCGTCATTCCGTCCTTTGTGGCCGACTTCGTGTCGGTTCAGTCTTGGTCCGACAGCCGAGGGACGGTCTTCTACCCCGCCGAAGATTATGGTAAATCCCCGTTGACAGAAGGTGTTGGGGGTGTCCTTGAGTACACACTATCTGTCCCGGGCGCTAATCTCGCTTCTTTCAGAATTCCGAGCACCGCTTCCGGGGTCACTCTCCGCGTATCAAATGTGCGCTGTCGAACTAATTGTGTGTCCGCTTTTCTAGTTGTTTCCCAACAATACATCACGCGGGTCATCGACGAAGATATCCTGTCGGGGAACTCGGCTCTCTTGAAGTGTCTGATCCCGTCCTTCGTCGCCGACTTTGTCGCGGTTTCTTCGTGGGTGGATTCCATCGGAACTGAGTTGAGGCCCGATCGGAACTACGGTACGGCCCTTAATCCGGAGGATAACTCGCGGGTATTAATGAAAACCCCGATGGGCTTATTATGCCCTAGCATTTGTTATTAGGCAGGTGGAAGCTGGAGCAACGGGGGATCAAACACGTTTACCCACCACAAAACGATCGAAAGGGGCCCCAGCCGTTTCTTGTATCACCTAGCACCTGTGCATTGGAATAACCACTTCGCTGCCTTTTCAGTCGTTGGCCAGAGCTTCGAGACGAGAGTGGCAGACGAGTTCGTTATTCGAGGAAACGCGGCAATAGTCAAATGTTCGATCCCTTCTTTTGTGGCTGATTTCGTCTCGGTTTCTTCTTGGGTTACGAGCGATGGTCAGACTTTTTATCCCGACATTAAATATGGTAGAATATATATATATATATTTTTTTAGAGTTTTTCATTCCCCCCTATCTCTTCCTCACATTGACGGATTTGGTTGTTTGCTACATTAATGGATTTACTTTGCTTCCAGAAACTGGTTTCCGGATTATTTTTGCTTTCAACTTCTTAAGTTGATGGCGACCAGTCATTAAATTGTTTTTAAATATGTACTTGTTAATGAGTTTGCGTCTAAATATAGTGGCTAGATACCTATAATCTTAATTAACCTCATTAAGGTCTTATGGTTATTAAATTATGAATGAAATAAAGATTCTTGGTAATTTGACTAATGATTTGAGTATTTAAATTGCAATTTTAATTAAAATTTCGAGACTTAATTTTTGCTACATTTGTGTTTTATATGATTTTAACGTCAGAAGTAGACCACAAATTTTACGATAAAATTAATTTCAAAGTCATAAATGCATTTCTTAGGTTAAGTTCATCTTGGCACAATTCAAAAGAATGATCAGTGTAAAAGAGTTTGTTTGCTTAAAATCGTTGATTAAATTGTCCTTTGAGGAAATTCAATTGGCTAATTGCTTAAATAGTCTGATGAATGGATTTGCTTGTTACCTAACTTATTTAAAGTTAATTTTCTAAACAATGTTTTATAATTGAGAAAACGACTTCATTCTTTTGGATTTTTGCTGTGTTATCCCTTGCAAATTTTCTTTCCAATGTTATTCAATGTCAAAACGATTTGGTATCGGATGTCGTCTCTCCTCTTATTCGCTTCCTCCTTGTGTGAGGGAGTTTCTCAGATGTGTTCGCCATGTTATTTTATTATTAGTGTGCTTAATAGGACATAAATGGGGTAGCTAGTTTTAGTGGAGTTAATGCACACTGACCTCACTGCGGTAACGCGGTACACCAGGTGCCCCCTGGTCGCAATTTAATCCGGTTATACTTGTCTCCGTTGAAGTGCTGACACGATGGGCAGGTCAGCGTAAGTCTACGGGTCGATATCACCCTCGGCGCGGAGTTGTGGAGTGCCTTAGTTTAGTGAGCCTAGAAGGCAGATGGAGGGAGAAGAGTAGCTTTAGGCGAGTGGAGGGGATGGATGAGGGGCTTTGCGGTGAAACAAAGGGACGGTAGATCAACCCGTTGTTGCTCGTAGATAAAATTCGTGAGATTTGTGTCAGGAAGGCCTATTCCAGCCTATAAAATGGCTCAAGAGAATGTGAAAAGCACAAGGGTAGACATTTTGTAAGACTTCTTTCTCCCTTCCGTTACGAAATTGCGGACCTCTGTTTCTTGTTGAGAGTACCTGCGGTTTGACAAGGGATTCTCAGGTCTCCATCTTGAAACTTCATTATAACTCCTCATTTGGTTGAGGGCTCTTTAGTCTTTTGGGATTCGTGTTGAATTGGAGTCGACCCTTGGAAGAAAAGGATTTGGGCGACTTGAGATGCCAAGTTTTAAGTCCCTTCTTTAGTTAGCTCTCTCTATGGGTTGTGGTGGAGGGGGTCGCAGTAGCTAAAAAGCCCGCAAAAAGATGAGGTCCATAACCGAAGGCCCGGGCTTGTGCTCTTAGCAAAAGACGCATCTGATTACCGAATCGTTGTAGTTTATTTGGTTTTGATTGGACTGGACCCGTCTTTCTGTTGCTTTGGCAACGCTCCAATGATGAACGGGGTGAGCTGTTGGCGGTGAGTCGCGCCAACGCGGGAGAAAGATGGCCCTCTGTTGTCATTTTAAGTACATCCTTGTTCAGAAATGTGAACCTAAGGAAGGAAAATTTGGAAAGGTTTTTTTTTATCGTCATATGTGCGTTTTTCCCCAATTGTTTTTGGATATGTTTAGAAACCATTGGGAAAACATTGCACACACGCTTTCAAAGAGGTTGTACATAGTTCCGTGGACTTCGGGGGATTTTGTGTTCTGGCATTTATCAATTACAAGTTTATTTCAATGCGAATTGAATAATTTCAAGCGTAATTTGTTATAAAAAGTCCATATACCTATGTCATCCTCTTCTCGACACTGCCACTCTCAGTCTTTTAACCTGTTTTCCCTTCTGCTCGGGGGTTTTCAGATGGCAAATACCTGGTGCTTCCGTCTGGCGAGCTTCACATCCGATCCGTGACCCCCGAAGATGGCGAGAAGAGCTACAGCTGCCGAACGGTGCATCGTTTAACAGGAGAAACACGTCTCTCGGCAACTGCTGGACGATTGGTGATATCAGGTTAGTATTCTAGTTGGCCCTGTCTCCTTGGCACTGCCGTCGTCGAGGATTGGTTGCTGAACCGGGATGTTTGCGCACAATGAGACAATCGCTAGGTCGAGTAAATTAGGTTTAAATCTCCTTCCCCCGTTTCTTCTTGGATGTTTCTCCTCTTATTCGCGGTTGCACTGATTTTTGCTTGCAGTCGACTATTTCCCGCCCTCTTTTATCTGTATATTTATTTATCTGCTATTTATCCTTTTGTTTTTTGTTTTTGTTTTTTTTTCTTGTTCTACAACAGCGTTTAGGTATCCAATGAAAGTGTGGTGTCATTCATTCTGCGCAAACACTCCTCCTCGACGACTTTTAAGGGAACTTGCGAAAAAGATTACCTGAAGCTAATTATTGTTCCCTTATCCTCATTACGACTATTGTCACTGGTTAAGTCCGTTAAAAAAAAGATGCTATCCCTCATGTGACCTTTCAGTTAGTCGAAGTGTTTATTCTCATTGATATTTTTTCGCAAGTTCATCCTTCATCATATAAACATTTGATCTATTGTGAAATATATTTGAAATATTGTGAAATATATTTAGTGATAAGATTCGAGGAATGGCATCCATGGAAAGACGGGGTTGGAAGTTGAGTCAAGCTGGAAAGGTTTGAGGGAAGTCAATCATACATCGTTACATCTGTATCGACGGCACATAAAACACGTTGTGATATTGTTTCGAACTTCTCCTGCCTGGAACGACTTCACCGTATCTATGGATGCCGTTTCTCACGAGGAGCCTGAGTGTTGGGATAGGGTGCCTTGCCGTCTTGTAATGTCACTTTTACGGATCGATCTCTGTCCGCCCGTCCGTGGGTTTCCTGTTGACGACTCTTAAATCCATGGTCGAATTTGACAAGGATTTTTCATAGGTTGTCGAAAATTTTAAACTTAAAGTTTTAAACGCGTTTGCTTAATCGACATTGCTTTTCTCTTTTGCCGTCGGGTTAGGATTTACTTGACCCATGAAATTACCAACCACGCACACATACACACACGGGCACAAACTTACAATCTGTACACTTCTCTTTCTGTACTTTGCCGGTTGAGTGATGAATGTCTGAAAGCTGCCAGTAATTCTTTAATTTCACTTATTAATAAATCCAAGAGTTTTAAGTAGGTTGTGAGTCGGTCTGAGCTCCCCCCGCACAGTAAGGTAAGTCCTTCGTTTGCTTTTTGCCTTTCTGTTTGCCGATGATTCTCCTAAACCTCAACCAAAATTTTACCGGAATTTTAGATTTAGCTTTGTATTCGCCGCAAAGCTCCCCCCCCCCCACCCGCCTCTTTCCTGATTATAGGACACATTATTGGGCAGTGGGTCTGCATTTGAATATACGGGTATGTGCTATTTGCGTCAGTGTGTATGGAAGCAAGCTTTTTTTATGACAGGGGCGTATGACCCGTTAATTTTGGTAACTATAAATCCAAGTGTCTTAAACTATTCGCCCTTGGCGACCACTGGCGCGGTAAGAATCCACAGGGAGAAGAGCTACAGCGTTTTGTGGCAAATTAATTATACTCGGCGGGTTTTTTCGTAAATTATTTTCGGTCACGCTGTGATGTGGGTAGTCAATAATCGGCATGTTGTGGTATATCAGTAATCGTCGACGGTATTTAGTGGTAAATTATGTAGTGGTGACAAACCTGTTTGTGGCAAATTCTTAATCACCGATGGATTTTGTCGCAAATTATTAATCGGTGACGTTGTGGCAATTTCTTTAATCGGCGGTGGCGTGCTGTGATAAATTAGTAATCACCGACGGTGTTTTGTAGAAAATTATTAATCGGCTACGATTTTATTGCAAATTATTTCTTGGCAACGGCAATTTGTGGCAATTTATTAATCGACGTCGACATGTGGCAATTCATTGTGGCAAGTTACTAATCGGCGACAACGCACTGTAGCAAATTATTATTCGCCGATTAATAATTTTACAAATTATCAATAGATGTCGACGTGTGCCAATTTATTATCAGTGATACCATTTTGTGTCAATTATCGGTAATATCAATTGGCGACAATTTATTTATCGGTGGTATCAATTTATGGCAATTTATTTATCAGTGATATCTTTTTGTGGCAAACTATTACTCGGCGTCGGGGTGTTATGTCAAATTATTACTCGGCGACGGCGTATTGTGACAAATTATTAATGGACGACGGCGCCTTGTGGTATTAATCGGCAGCGGCGCCCTGTGGCAAATTATTAATCGGCGATGGTGCATTGTGGCAAATTATTAATGGACGACAGCACTTTCCGGCAATTCATTAAACGGTGGCTACGCATTGTAGCAAATTATTATTCGCCGATGGAGTTTTGTAACAAATTATTAATTGGCGACGGCGCATTGTAGCAAACTATTAATAAGCGGTGGCGTGTTGTGGCAAATATTTAATCGGCGACGGCGATTTTGCGTTACTCTGTTTTGACACTCGTCTTTCTTTCCTGATGTGCTCTTAAACTTTGTTGTCCGTCGGGTCAGGTCGTGTTTCGCTTGCGTCCTTTGTGCCCCCCACCTGCCTCTCCCTCTGTCACGATGGGTGTCGTTCCATTAGGACGCGGGTGGGCCCCCAACGTGCGAGAGTGCGATGGAAGCCTAGGACGTTCGGTCCTTGTTCTTTTAGTCCCTGTTGTTCAGAGCTTTGTTGTCTTTTGCTGTTCTAGGGCGCCACCCTTGAATGCACACTTGTAGCAGGCCCAGGAGAGTTGCGCGTCAGCACGATCCTTAGCCTCCTCCCGATTAGTCCATTCTTGGGGTTACTCAGGCTATGCATCTTTCACACATTTTTAAGCCCCCCGCCCCTAACTGTAGCACTTCCGCCACAAACCTACTTTAATAAAACGTTCCGGTCGAGATGTCCCCGTTTGTTTTTTTGTTTTTTTTAAATGTAAATTATTTTGCCGTCTCCATGACAACACCTCGCTTCTTGAGCTCAGCCACCCCCTCCTTGGGTGGATTAGGTGACTGGCGAATCCCTCGCTAAGTGACGCCTCTTCTGCAGTGCCAGTGGCAAGCAGTTCCCCGAGACTGCCCTCAAGGGACAAGGCGCACACGTTTGTGGTGGCGGCCAGCGCCCCGACCACTCTCCCTTGCGAGGCCCAAGCCTTTCCCAAGCCCGTCTTCAGGTAGAGTTAGCTCCCCGATGCCCGGTGTCCTTGGCGAGGTCGCGAGGTGATGCAGAGGCTTCTACCCCCTTAGCCCAGACATGCGGAATAGGGGTATTTGTTTTTTTTTATCGTGTCAATGGTAATTTCTGCCGAGTTGTTATGCCCATTCCATTTTTTACTCTCAATTTATCATGTATAGGTGGTTCTGGATTGGAAGATTACTACGGTTCGGCAGGTAGGTGGTGTATTGGGGTGGTTTTTCTGCAGCCATGTCCATTTTGGCGTTCACTACCGGGTATTGCAAAAGTTCTGTTACACTCGTTACGACGCTCTCAACAGTTAGACGCATTTTATTGTTTGAACATATAAATGTATGTTTACATTGTAATATTAATCAATGTGGTTGCTCTCGGCGCCGATTACGCGTTCCAGGCGAGTCCTGAAGTCTATACGCACGCTGCGGACGAAGTCCCTCCTCATGATGGCCCACACGAGCTTGACAGAGGACTTGAGCTGTTCAACGGTGCTCTGTCTGACCTTGCAGGCCTTGCCCTCGAAATGCGCCCACAAGTTGCATTCGATGGGATTGAGGTCGGGTGACTTCGGCGGTCCAAATTCCTTCGAGCAAAAAATCATGTTCGAATCCATCCACACTTGCACGCTCTGGGCGTGTAGGCCAGGGCACCGTCCTGCTGAAAGACTTAGCCCGCCTTCTTCATGATATTTCTCACACTGGGTAGGACTAGAATGACCAAGATGCCTCAGTAATCGGCCACGGTGAGCCTGTAACCGGCCGCAAACAACACGGGTGGCATCCTCATGTTATTCCAATCCACGACGCCAAGCATCATCAAGGAGTTCGGGTACTTGGTCGGGACACGAAGCGGACTTCGGTGACGTCCTGGCCGAAGCTTACCACGCACTCGTTCTGCTCGTTGATGACCGGAGAAAAAAGATAATTCGATTGTCGTGACTCTTCAAGTTGTTGAGAAGGCGAAAAAAGCGCTCCTAACGTTGTTCTCGCGTACGGTCAGTGAGCAGAGGCGTTTCCACCCACCTCAAGCTCTTGCTGCAATCCTCCTTGATGGCCCTAGACACCGTGACACTGTTGACCCTGGTTGCTACCCAGGCTCGCGATCTGTAGTGTTTTGGGGATGAACTATCTCTAGATTGTCAGTTTCTTTATGTTGTCTAAAGTTGGTGTTTTGTAAGTGTTCGCAGGGTGTTGAGTAGTTTGGGCAGGGCGTTTGAGGTGATGGGTCGAGAGTAACACCAAGCAGAGTGTGGTTTACCGTCTACTTGGAGAAGTTTTCCTTAAAGTAAGATGTTTGGTTGATAGTTGATTGTTTTAGGTCAGGGGTAAAGAGGATGACTTGATTTTTGTGGGGAGTTAGATGTCTAGTGTGAACAGTTTTTAAAGAATTGTAGGTAATTGTTTATGAAGGAGTTTAGGTACCCGTTTAGATTTCTGAAGGAGTTGTAGGTACAAGTTTAGGTTTCTGAAGAAGTTGTAGGTAGCCGTTTAGGTTTCTGAATTAGTTGTAGGTAGCCGTTTAGGTTTCTGAATTAGTTGTAGGTAGCCGTTTAGTTTTCTTAATTAGTTGTGGGTACTTGTTTAGGTTTCTGAAGGAGTTGTACGTACCCGTAATGAGGGCGCCAAAGAGTCCGCGAGGACTCTGCGACCGGACCAGCGTTTCGTTCTTCCTCACACCGACTACATGCAAGAATACGGGCAGTTCTTCGAACTACTTGGCAAAGAAGATGGGAGACGGTCGAAGGGAACGCAAAGTTGCGTGCCATTGCGCCTCGACTGTTCCCATGTACCTACCCCCCAATGCCGCGAAGGCTTCAGGTTGCTTTCTGTCGTCTCCAAATTGGACACACTCGGGGGACGCACCGCCATTTGATGGAACGCTCACCTGCGCCCTACTGTAAAGACTGCGTTGTCCCCCAGACTGTTCGGCACATTCTTGTTGAATGTCCCAGTCTAGTCGATCTCCGCGCACGTTACCTGTCCCGGTACCGGGATGGGCGGGGTCGCTACCGCCTTTTCCTTGTACTCGGGACGAGTTCGTACACACCGACCTGTGGACTTTTAGACTTTTTGGAGGAGGCCGGCCTTCTTCCCTTTATTTAAATAGCTAGGGTTTTTTTTGTTGGTGTTTTTTCTTATTTTAGTAGGTCGCATGTTCCTGCGCCGGGGGCAGGCGGACCTCATCCCGACGCCGGAGCTTGCTTCCTGTTCATTACCTTTTTCTTTGTTTTATTTTATTGGGTTTTTTATGTGTTTTTTTAGCATCCTCTTTTAAAGATGCCTAATTTTAGGCAATGTTGAATACGGCGACTAATGCCCAAGTAGGCAGTCGCCAGATGAGCTCTTAAAAAAAGAGGTTTCTGAAGGAGTTGTAGGTACCCGTTTGAGTTTCTGAAGGAGTTGTAGGTGCTTGTTTAGGTTTCTGAAGGAGTTGTAGGCACTTATTCAGTTTTCTGAAGGAGTTGTAGTTACTTGTTTAGGTTTCTGAAGGAGTTGTTGTACGTACCCGTTTAGTTTTCTGAAGGAGATGTAGATCCCCGTTTAGGTTTCTGAAGGAGTTGTAGGTACCAGTTTAGGTTTCTGAAGAAGTTGTACGTACCCAGGTAAATTTCTGAAGGAGTTCTAGGTACCCGTGTAGTTATCTCTAGGAGTTATGTGTACCCGTGTAGGTTTCTGAAGGTTGTTGTAGGTACCCGTTTACTAGGTTTCTGAAGGAGTTGTAGGTACACGTTTAAGTTTCTGGGGTTGTATGTATCTGTTGTATGAGTGGCGCTCCTGAAGACGGTTGAGGAACTCCAGGAGACTTTTCTAGTAGATTAAGGATTTTTTACTCCCTTATCTAACTACATTAACTTGAACGTTATTGTACAATTATCATATATATATATATATATATATATATATATATATATATATATATATATATATATATATATATATATATACTTGAATGTAATAAACCACATTGAAAGAGAAAACGGAATAAATTTTTCTTACAGTAATATTTATTACCTTTTTTCGAAAAAAAATCCGTGCAGGGAAGCGATTCGAACCATTGACACTGAGGCAGCGAGCACCGCTTTGATCACAGTTAAAAGTATGCTGTAAGTAGCATAGTGTACTAATGGCATACTTTTAACTGTGTCCATGGTTCGAATCGCTTCCCTGCACGGATTTTTTTTCGAAAAAAGGTAATAAATATTACTGTAAGAAAAATTTATTCCGTTTTCTCTTTCAATTTGGTTTATTAGGTTCATCTTCATCATTCTCCGCGCTATGTCGTGGTATGACATTATATTAAATCAATACCATATTATATCTATGGGGGAGGGACCAATAACTTATCGGCGAGCCGACAAAGGGACGGAACACCACGACTTTCGACGGGCGGAGGGCGAGATAAGAGTGCAACGAGGTCAGGTATAATATGGGCAATGGCAACGCTCAAGGTTACTTAAAGAGGCATGTACAAAAATATAATTTTATTTACATAAAAATAATGAGAGAATTGATGGGCAAAATTACATCAGATGAACGAGGGGGGGGGGGGGAAATTATAGTTATGAATCAGACTATGAAGTTAAAACTTAAGGTATTACAGGAGGAGACTATTCAAATGGGGGGGGGGGGAATTAACTCAATTAGGTTACTGAAGGGGGAAAGGGGTTGGCTTACGGAGGATTCCGAGTGAGACGTCGGGATAAGGCTTCACGGATGTCTTCTGCACGTGACGCGAGGGCGCTCAAAACTTCTGAGCGGGAACTTAAAGTGATGACGGTTCTCCAAAAAAAGGGGGAGGGGGCGGTAATGTCCGGTCCAGGGGAACGTATTTCGACCACCCGAAAACGAGGGGCGAACGAGGAGGGCATCGACAGAAGTTGATGAGAGAAGTCAGAAAAATCACTCGGTAGCGATCGTTAAATGGAATTACCTCACTGGCTGGGGCTAAAATTCCAATACACAAATAGTTCAGCTGTCACTTTGCTTTGTTGTTAGCATCTGACTTGGAACTAGGGGAATCTTCTTGGGTCCGGGCGAGACTTCTCAACTCTGTGTCTGCCTCATGGGAGTCCAGCACTATTTATGTCCGAGGCTCTCCCGGGGGTTAGTGGGAAACAGCTCTACTCTCGAATGGCCTCGAATCTTCTTCCCGAAGCTATTCTAACCCGTGTAAATGTGGACCATGGTAGACGCGGTTCGAGGCTACCGCTTGTGGAAGTTGGGTGTAGTTAGGCTTACCAATTTAATCCTAACAGAATCTTCTCCAGCACATGGAACTTCCGGGCTGGAAAAGAAATTGCACGTGGAATTCCCTCACACGCTACTTTGAGAGATATTATATATATATATATATATATATATATATATATATATATATATATATATATATATATATATATATATATATACCAGGCAATGGCTTTGCTAATCCACCCTATGGGGGGCAGCTTGCGCTTCGCTACTAAGATTAAAATTTAAAATCTAAAAAAAAGCAGCCTTGCTTAAATTTTAATAAATTTTCTGAACTTCACCGATTGTAATTCATTTTCTTTCAAAACATTATAATAGAGCATTGGATAATCATATTTATTTTTTCTGGACTAAACTATTTTGTTTTTTCAAACTCGAAAGAAATTCTTAGAAATTACCTTGATAAAAATTTTAAAAATACCCAAGCCATAACCAAACTAAGATGAAATTATTATTCAAATACTCCCAAAAATCCCATTCTTAAATTATAGAGTTAGGGATGATATATATATATATATATATATATATATATATATATATATATATATATATATATATATATATATATATATACACATATATACACACTCGCCGAGTATCATGTAATGACACAGACATACGCATCCAACCTTACCTTCTGATTCTACGACTTTCTGAGTACAACTGTTCCTCCCCTAGCCTTACACTTTCTTTATACAGCAATTTACGGAAGTTTGCCCTTTAAACTCCACTCATGGTTATTGTTCCGATTCTGTGAATTTCTTTTTGTCACAAATATCTGTTGTTTTTAGAGATTGAATTTCTTCGATTTTATTTGTATTGTAAAATTACGTTGGAACAACGAAACCCACTGATCCGAACACCCAGAGTAGCTCTTAACGCCTTAGGACAAAGTGAATGGGTGGGTCCTCTCTCCCGCAGTTCCTGTGGGCAGCTCCATCCCCCAGTTGCCGTCCCGGAACCGAGCTCAGAATTTCGTGGTTGGGAGCGGCGTTGACACATCCCTTCTATGCGAGGCCCAGGGCTCTCCTGTTCCCCATTTCAGGTTAGACCCCCTGGGCTAGATTCAACTCCTTTTAACTCATGTAGGGGTATCTTCGTGTACCCTTGGGCGATTGGTTTTCCTTGGGCCTCCTTCCTTGGTTTAACCAAGTGCTGTAATGCTCTCGCAAGCTTTGTCGATTAGAGCCAATTTCGAGTAAGGTCTGGTTCGTTTTTTGGGTTAAGTAATTGTTTGATGATGGATTGTTGTTCGTGGTTTAAATCATTTGCTTTATTTGTGGTAATATTTTGGAATATCCATTTGAGCCCCTGTATGTGAGTAGGAACTTATGTAGCAGCACTAAGAAGGCACCCTCACCTATTCCTGTTTTGTAGAAGTGAAGGAAATATTTCGTCTTGAAGTTGAATGCCGGGGTTGGCACCCCGTCCTCAAATTAAGCTCCTATTTCGCTGGGCGGCTAATAAAGAGACTCTCCTTTTCTCTCTCTTTGGGACGGATCAGATCCCTCGGGAAGCGCCCCTCCTCAGCTACCATCAAAGGACAGGGCGCAGAACTTTGCCTTCCAAAGCAACATCAACATTTCCCTGCTGTGCCAAGCCCAGGGGATTCCGATACCCACTTATAGGTAGGCAGTCAGGGTGTGTAGATTATTAGCCTTTCAGTTTCCACCGCGTTTATCTGTCCGTTCTTCATTTCTTTTTTCACCGAGTGAAAATGCAGCCCTCTTATGTCCCCCTTGTTTTCTTTCTTCTCCCGGCTTAATTTGATCCCTCCGGACCAATTTTGTAAGTTTGCATCCCTTCTCAAAAGTTTAAGAAGTCCTAAGGATTTTTAACTGCAGGGCCCCATAACTACGATTGGCACTTTGACGTCGTAAAAATGATGGGAGGCTATGTGCTTGATACGGCATAAAAGGGGTGGTTAGCGTTGATGCGTGCTGACATCTTGTGTGAAAACTGTTACAGCTTGTCTTGACTTCTCCCCGCCTCTCTTTTTTTCTCAGGGTCTTCCACATTAATGTTGTTTTGTTTAAAATCATTTGTTGTCATTTGAACCTCAACGAGGCCATTTTTTAGGAAGGGGATTGGTGGATGGGAGGTAACGGTGGCTGCAAGCATGCCTGCCATGTAGTCGGGAGAAATCCCCCTCCTCCCCCTCTGGCCTAAAGATGCTCACATTGTAAGACCAAATCTGGAGATAAGCGAAAAAAGTCAGTTTAATGAATGGATATTTTCTCATTGTGTGCATTATTGAGAACAGGAAAATTATGTAATCCGACGAAGTATGTTTACTCAGCGGACCCCCCAAATACCGGGGGCCTGGAGTAGGGGGAGGTTCAGACAAAACAACGAATTGAATGCAAATAAAAAGGAAAAAATAATTATTAGGATTTCTTTTCAAAACCTAGTGCTGTGTATAGGTAAAGGGGCCAAAGGGGCCAGAATTATAACTTTTATTTTTCTTAATATTTGAGGCTAGGTTAGGTTGGATTAGTAGCCAATTGGCTACAGTGAGGTGTTGATGGGGGAGGGGATGCCATGGTCCTATAATGTTATGACCCAGGTTTATATTTTACCCCCCCCTCCGCCCCAGTAATTGTTTTTATTTAAACATAGGCGAATATTAACAGGGAGTGGATCGCTACCCAAAGGTTCATTAATGGAGGTTGTTAGGGAGGATGGTTTGGTAAGTTAGTGGAAGTGAAAATACCTCGGTGGTACAGTTTACATAGACTATTCGGGCTGACAAAGGTGCGCAACTTTCCTATCACTCATGTCATCCCCGTCCATTTTTCGGACGTGTTCGTTACTTCTGCGGAGACTGGTTTGTTTGTTGATCACCTGGGAGGGGGTGGGGGGAGGCTTGACTCGTTTGCAGATCAGGGCGGGGGTGGGGGACAATCGGACCCAGGAGAGTTGCGTGCCCTCCCGCCCCCGAGGGCTGTAAGTATTTGGCTATCTTCTGGGGAATTGCCCACATTCCTTCATCACTTATTTAATGATTAAACAATGGGACCTCCTCTTAAATACCCCCGTAGAAATTTGTCCACTTCGAATCCTTCGGCTATGCTATTGGGGCCTACCCCTGGTGGGTATAAAGAGTGCCTCTTTTGACCACGTGGTTCACTGATGGGACAGTGCCATCTTCACTGGGCTGTTATTCACGCATTCTCTTCCCCCTTAGCGATATGTCACTGCCAGAGTGCCTCATTAATCATTCTTATTTAAATTTATCCATATCCATATTTTTAGAATCTCCGCATCTCCTGGTTCGCGATATCCGTGACGCCACGGTTTTGGCGAGCCGGGCAGATGTCGAGATTATCTTCTGCTGGGTTCCTGGACATGTAGGAATTGCGGGGAATGAGCGCGCCGATGAAGGCGCCAAAGAGTCCGCGAGGACTCTGCGACCGGACCAGCGTTTCGCTCTTCCTCACACTGACTACATGGCAGGAATACGGGCAGCTCTTCGGACTGCTTGGCAAAGAAGATGGGAGACGGTCGAAGGGAACTTAAAGTTGCGTGCCATTGCGCCGCGACTGTTCGTATGGACCTATCCCCCAATGCCGCGGCGGCTTCAGGTTGCTTTCTGTCGTCTCCGAATTGGACACACTCGTGTGACGCATCGCTATTTGATGGAGCGCTCGCCTGCGCCCTATTGCAACGACTGCGTCGTCCCCCAGACTGTTCGGCACATTCTTGTCGAATGTCCCAGTCTGGGTGATCTTCGCGCACGACACCTATCCCGGTACCGGGATGGGCGAGGTCGCTACCGCCTGTCCCTTGTACTCGGGATGAGTGCGTGCACATCGACTGGTGGACTTGTTGACTTTTTAGGGCAGGCTGGCCTTCTCCCTATTATTTAAGCAGGGTTTGTTTTTTGTTTTGTTTTATTTTTTGTATTTGTTTTTGTTTGTTTTTTTCCTTTAGGTTGCACGCTCCTGCGCCGGGGGGACCTTACCCCGACGCAGGAGCTTGCTTCCTTTCTTCCATTTGGGGTGTTTTTTTTTTTTTCTTTAATTTTTTTTTAAAGTGGCCTAGAACTAGGCCAGTTTTAATACGGCGACTAATGCCCATGTAGGCAGTCGCCAGATGAGCTCTTATAAAAAAAAGATAATAATAAAAAAAAATCCATATTTTTATTTACAACTCGCTTTCCTTTTCCAACGAGTAAAAAAAACCAACAAATAAACCCGCTATCGTAGGTGTGTCAATTTTCTTTCTTTGCTCCTTGAATCGGAATCTCGCCATCCCACCGGTAAATCTCTCTTGAGACTCCGTTAGAGTTCGGGAATGAATCGGCTCATTTGATCCTCATTTGAATCTGATTCAGGAAAATTTAAGAGCCGGATTCCTACAGGGAGCTAGATTCATTTCCTCAGGGGGTGAAGAGGAATGTCATACAGAGTACAGACGAAATGTATCCTGGTGCATATATTGGAGCAGTTTGGTTAATGATTAATTGTGGAATTGTTCCCAGAATTGGGAATGAGTATTGATGGAAAAATGTGGGTTGTGGTCATAAATTGGTCTGGGGAGGCATTGAAGTACTGGACGGATGGCTGACTCGTCTTTAACCTGCAGCTTTGGTACTTCGGGTTTGCTCCAATATATTTAGTGCACTTTTGTAACTCCCTGTGCATGTAGAGGCGCAAAAACTCGTGCATGCACATATGAACATGAACGAATACAAATTTGATGCACACATGCACGCAACCATACTTGTATATATTTTTTTTTACTGAAGGTGTTGTAGGCACATAAAGAACATAGCTTGTCAAACGTACACATACTCGAAGAAGTAATTGGAGCCCCATAATTTTATTATAATCGCATGCATACATGATTTTGCTATTTTATGTCTCGTTTTCGTTTCTTTCGTTGAGATTGCAATATGCCATGCTCGACCATGCCTGAAACAAACAAGTGCACATAAATTTTATATTTTTAAAAAATACTGTTAATGAATGAGGTGAATTGATTGGCCCGGGGACCCCTTTCCGATATTAAACATATTAACAATCCAAATTGAAGAAAAGGGCAAATTTCAATAGAATATGTACCTAATTAACCTCAGCTTTCTGTCTCAAGTCTGTACTTTTCGAAAGTCTCCTGAGAATAAGCGTCTTTTCGATTTAGTGGTGGTAAAAAAATTCAGGATGAGGCAAAAAACAGCGGTAAATACTCCTGTGAAAAATAGTAAGAAGTCCCCAAAGCAACTACACAATTGGATTCTTTGTCTATTTTCGCAACGACTCGCAAATTGCAGTTTAAAGTCGTTTTCTGGTCGCTGTTTTGAGTTGCCTCTACATTCGTCGACTCATGGGGTGGGGCGATCGGCGATTTCCCGCAATGTTTCGCATCTCATTTCTTTACTTTCTCTGATTTCAAATGCACCATCGGGGTATCTGCTTTCCCTGTGGGTTTACGTCACTCATGCTTCATTGCTCTCTTTGAATGTCGGTTTATTTGTTCTTTCTTTCCTTTCGCTAGTGACTGAATTATTTTTAAGAACTATTGCCAATTTCGGTTGATTCAAGGTAGAATGGCTTTTGGTACCGCGCTTCTTAATGATTTGTCTATATTTCATGTATCATGTGTATTCGTGTGATATCTTGTCGACTACCCAAAGGGGTCAGTGCCACCCTAGGCCCCTTACCCACTTGCCTCTAAACCAATTATCTCTTCCACGTTCCTCTTTTCGTATTTCTATCCTTTGGGGCTGAGATGTAGTCGGCTTTCCTCGTCGTTCAATGAGCGGCCCCTCCCTCCTCATACTCAGGAAGCAAATGTTCTCACTTTTCCGTTCCCGCTGTTTTCAGACCCCGTCGGGTCCTCCGCCCCCAAAGTCGTGTCAGAGGATATAAAGCGGTGGACGTTAGCCCAAGGGCGAGGCTTAGGTTTGGTGTGCCCTGCACAGGGATTTCCTGCGCCCAGCTTCAGGTGAGACGGTGTGGTTTGTGCATTCTCACGTTCCTGAATTTGGACTCGGGAAGTTGCTTTGGTAATGGCTCGGAGTATGTTGGAATGGAGTGATGAATCTCACTTCCTGGGTGAGGTTTGGCACGATTGAGAGTGATTGGGTGATGGTAGAAGGAGAGCTGTCCGAAGAATTGTGGTCCCCAGTGGGTTGAAACCTCGGGTATTGTTACCATTGTGGGAAGAGTGCCAGACTGTTTGGTCTAAAGGCATCCATGTGATTTTAGGGGTCGCCTGTTGCCCTAGGTTTTCAAAGATTTGCAAGGAAGTGGTTAACCCCTACCCTATCCCTACTTCGGCTTGATTTCACCTACCTTGTGCTCACTTCCTTTACTGTTTCCGTGGTTGGGTCACAGATCCCGTAGGTTCTTCTGCGCCCAACCTTCTCTCGAAGGATCAGAGGCGAGTGATGCTGAGTCAAGGTTGGGATGCGGGATTGGTCTGCCCAGCACAGGGCCACCCCGTGCCCAGATTCAGGTGAGACACAGGATGTGGTCGAAGGGAGGAGGCTTTCGCTTCTTTCCTTGTCCTTCGTATCATTTTATACATGTGTACTTTCTTTAGGATTAGCGTGATGTCGGGGGATCAGATTGGTACTCCTTGCGGGATTCCTGAACAACATAAGTACTCGAAAATGCCAACTTAAATCATCCTTAATTAATTTAATTAACCCGATTTGAATGTTTGTAGTATCCTGATATAAAATACTAGCAGTTTTTTCGAATTAAATGAATACTTCTGGGAAAAAGTTAAAAGAAAGAAAAAGTGAAGAATATAATTGCAAATAATCTTTAATAATTAAGGAACATCGGTGTGGTTTTGAGTCGGGAGGCAGCGTCATTGCTATAACCTCCCGATTCCTCCCCCCCCCCCCCTTATCCCTGCTTTGATCCCCCCAGGGCAAAGAGGCAACACCATTTAAGGAAGTGGTTGCCCCGACCAACAATTGAGGCCGGGTTTGGTCAAATTGACTTTCTTGCGCCTCGAACGTTTGGCACCGTTCGCTTTCGGGTTCACGCCACGTTCACAGTTCCTCTCATCCCACCCCCGCCCCACCCCCTGCCCTTTCTGGGTTTGAACTTTGCGCCTATTGTCTTTCCTCCATTACGACCCTGTGTTTGACTGGTGTTCTGATTTCTGGTATGATTGTTCATTTGTCTAAATGCTGACGATGACCCTTCGAGACTGCATTAACTCCCGCGCCTGGACGACATAACCAACACTTCTTGTCCCGTCTGTCAACTCCCCCCTCTTGCTTGCCGCGATTTCTTATCCTTGCGAACGGATGTCATATTTTCGTTGGCCAAAAATCGTTTATTATCTGTCATGGCTGTTCGCGCGCCTCGCCTACTGCCGTGTTGGGGAGGGGATGCTGAATTAAGCATTGTTTTAAATGCTAAAGCATAATTAAACATCTGTGGATCGTATCTCGATACATTCGGAGGGAGAGGGGGGAGCTATCGAACTCGTGATCCGAATTACGTACAATGGAACGAGTGTGTGGTGGTCAAAAGGTTCCGTTGATAGTATTCGCGAGAAAGGGATATTCCTATTTTGTAACTATACATTCTGGCATTTTCGGTTGAATGCCTATGCCTTAGGTGCATAGGAGCGGGGGTAGTACTCATCGCCTGACTCCCGTGTTGCCACTTCGTATCCTTGAGAAATTAAGAAAGCTTTTCTTGATTGTTGCGCATGTGCAGTGGGTGATCAGAAGGCGGGAGCAAACCTATGGGCTATCAGAAGATTTGTAGGTGGTGGTGGTGGTGGGAGCATATTGAATTAGGAAAGCGACTAAGCGTGCCCAACGTGTGTAAATTCCTCTCTTCCATACTCAGAAATGTAGCCCCATTTCTTGTCTCACAACTCCTTGAGGATCTCTTCGCTCAGTGTGAAATTTTGTCAAACTTGCCCTCCCTGAGGTCACCATGGGTGTTTCTACCCCTCAAAGGGAGGTACTGTTTCTTAAAACTGGTTATTTGGGAGCCAGTTTTACCCCTCTTTTCGTGTCTGTCGATGTTGGTTTACTTCTTTGTGAGTTCAACTTTGTACACTGAAATCAATACTCGTAAACTTTAGTAACCTGTCAATCAGCCATTTTCCAACGGCTATCCTGGATCGCATTGGCCTATTTGAATGTAGGGGGTGGGGGTACTGTCGCTGGGGCTTTGGTATGAAGCTGGACTCCCTACACTCGCCCCGGTTCTAATGCTTATAGCAATTATTAACGACTTTTTGATTTTATATGACAAGAGAGAGACCCCTTAATGTTTCCTGTGTCCTAGCGTAGTTTCCTAATTAGTGAGTACTCTTGTCTTCTTTTCAAGACCCCTCCTTCCTTGCTTCCCCCAAGCGCAGATTGGTTTCTGACTTCCGAGGTCATCGTAGATGCGCGTAGTAGTACTTCGAACACGTTTCTGGCCCTCGTAGTGCCTAGTTACCATTCGCATCCCTGGTCGCTCCCTGATAGTCTTCGTCTTTTGAAGCGCCAGCCGCGTACAGTGAACCCAAGGTGCCGTTGGCTGTCGACCGCGCTCGAGCCGTTGGACCGGTGAGAGGGCGCATGGCGCTGTTCTGTCCCGCTCAAGCTTTCCCCGTCCCGACTTTCAGGTTGGTGACCTGCTGTATTTGAAGGGGGAGGGACAGAGGTAGGGTGTTTCCTAGGGTAGTAGTGGGGGTTGGGGTTAAATCTTTCGGACTTCCCTCTCCCCCTTCCCTTACTTCCACCTATCCCGGCTCTGATGGTTAAAGGAGGGAAGGGGTTGGCTGGAGTTTCTCTTAACTACTCTGATTCGGACCGTCGGTCAGTGGCGAGTTGAATCTTGGAAGCTGAAACCCAAATATCGAGCTTCTGATGGTTGTCATAGCCTCTCTTGCGATAAAGTTGCCCTTATTTCTTAATGGAAACCGACACTGGCATTGGTACCAAACTATTTTGAAAATTTAATAAAGTGTCGAAGTTAGGGAGAAGTGAAAGGTATGTAGACAGTTACCTCGGGAGAGTTTGACCAGGATCATGACTGTTGCTGGGATGGAACTGTTTGGACACCTCCTTCCTTCTGTCCGAATGAGTCAATTAATGCCTTCAACTCGCTCGATCTGAGTTCCCGGATTTGTGTGAAATTCGCGTCTTCTCGTTCTCGAGCCGAATCGCAAGGGTTTGGACTTCCAAGTCCGACACTTTGAAGGGTCCCTCGTTCCTGATCCTCGATAGAACTAAACGGCGGGCGAAGCTCCATGCGATTCGTTCTTTAGTGTATCCTAACTCGCATTCTTCCTCCTCCCTACCTTTTGCTCCTCCCGAGGTCGTGTGTTGATAACCGAACATGTTGGGGTCCCGTTCAGATCCGATGGGACTGTCCGCGCCGATTCATGGTGATGGCTTGCTCTCGCAGACCCAGGGCAGAACTGCTGCCACGAGCTTTTCTCTCTTTTGCAAGGCTCAAGCGTCGCCGCCTCCAAAATTCAGGTCTGTGGTGGTTGTTTTGAGTGCGAGAGAAGGAATTCAACGCGTTTTCTCATCGTGACTGTTCATGCCTATTCATGAATTATTCTCGGGGTTCTTCTAAGCTATTCGTTTTATATTTAACCAGCATTTACTCCCCGCCCCCCCATTGGTGTCAATTTCTCGGAAGTCTTGTCTTAGCAGCCTACAGATAAAATAATAACGAGAGGGAATCTACAAAAAGGGGAAACTCCTACCACGCAAACGTCAGTAACCATTTTCCATCCAGTACATAGTTCTACTTTACATTTTTTTTCTTTTTTTTAATATTTAAGATTATAGTACTTAAGTGGAGGGTAATGAGAAAGCCCACGAGTATGAAGCGAGTGTATGACGTCCACACTTATCGACCTCGGCGAAATAACAATGGCTTGGTTCTACCATCGCCTTGGGCACAACATTCCTTTAATTTAAATTGGTTGAGTGGGTGTTAATCCCCCTCCCCCCCATGGCTCCTCGGCTGCCCCCCTCAGGCCCCTCGATCCCCGATCAGGGCGCTTATGAGGGTGGATGGGTCGATATTCTACGAATGACCGTTTTTGTTTGGATCCTCAAAGCGCCGATAGGATCCTCGGCTCCGAACTTCCTCTCGAAGGACTCTTCTCGGACCACCAGCACCTCCCAGGGCCAAGATTTCCCGCTCGTGTGCCAGGCTATGGGCTCTCCAGTGCCCACATTCAGGTACCGTGGATTTGCGCCTCCTTCTGGGATGAGGGGCCGTTGGGCGGTCCTCCTGGGACGATGGGAGGCCCGCAGCAGAGAGGTTTGGGGCACAGTGTTCGCCCTCTTTAGATTCTGGTCTGCTCCTATCTTAGGGGTGGAATTCGGGGTAAATATTCTTCATCCTGTGGCTGGTGCGTCTCTGCCCCCCCGCCCCCTCCGATCTGTTCAACCCGCTGTTATTTGTCGAGGGTCTTTCGTCGTCTCGGAGTCCAAGTTCTAAGTGCTACTTGAGCCGTGGTTTTTACGGTTGACGGTGTATGTTATTGTCCCCCTCGCCATTTCCAGTTTTTGCCTCTTCCACCATTGCGAAGGTCGAGCTGCTCACGAGAGTTGCGCTCCCACGTTGTTTCAAACACTCGAAGTAACCTCTTCTTGAATATGGACCCTCCACACACTCGCATTTGCCATAACCTCACACCTCGCCCCTTCAGAATCTTTCTTACAGAGATGACCACCATTGTTTTGCTTCTTATTCAGAATTGCAATAATAATAATTATAATAATATTATTATTATTATTAGGCTCCTTAATAAAGAATCGTGAATGGTTGTGCGCATCACGTGTGAAATTTGCCGGTCCATTTGGTGAGGAAGGGTTCCTCCTTAAGGGGTACCTCAGTGCCGCCCATCGCTGTCTATGGGTAGCTTCCGTTTGCTACCACCCGCTTCTTCGCTCTTTAGGTCGATACCTCCATTCTGTAATGCGTGTTGTTTTGAACGCATTTACTTGTCTATCCTTGCGAAAAGATACCAATAATTTGTTGATGTTTTGGCCATTGCGATAAAAGGCCTAAGGTATGCGTGTGCCATCGGGCCAAATTAATGTTTATCACTTCAAATCCACGTAGTGTATGTATGGACGACTGAGAATAGAAGTAAATGCCGCAGAGATTAGATAGTGAAGTTGATTTGATAGGGCTCATGGACACTAATGATCTTTGATTCGTAATTCAATATATCTTAATTAGTATTTAATATTTAAGGGTTTAAATTGATAATTGGATGAGATGATAAGGTGAGTTAATTAAAGGGAGTTTGATGTAAAGGATAATGGCAACGGTGAAGTCAATTGGAAGGGATTTTCTTATGTGCATCTGATTGGTAAAATGGATTGAGAAATCGCGCATCCAGACTTTAATTCTTGTTAATTGATATGTTTGTGACTTCACCGCGTAACAGGAAGACCTGTCCTTTCCGCGCTATTGCATCATTACTTGTAATCGGGTGGGAAGTTGCATGCACTTCATCACTGGAGGCCGTTTCTTTATTTAATGACTCACCGAGTGCGCTAAATGCTCTCGAAGCATTGGAAGCTCCGCATCACCTCGTCCTTAGTATTCGCGATGTCATTTCTGCGGCGCGGGAGGAGGGGCTAACGAAATTTTTTGAGGGCTTTACCAAGGATCTGCACTCTCACAGGAGACATACAGTGTAATGTGGGCTCCGAACCACGAGTATTGACAGCGTGTGGTAGTCGTCCTGAAGTGGCCCCGAATTGGGACTCCATCGGGCGATTTGCCGCGTCCGATGCGACAAAAACTAAAAAGGGAAGCTGTGTTTCTACTCGGTTAGGTGGATTCCCTCGCGCCGGGTTGCGGACCCCTGGGGAGTTCTCGGCGGAGGTGGGCTTCCCGAAAGCTTCCTAAGCTTACTATGGAGTCGAAAGTTCTTTTTGGTTGTACTCAAATCATTGAATGAGTTGGGCCTCCTCCGAGTATTTTTGTCATGGTTGGTTTGCTTTTCTTTTTGTTTATTTTTTGTTGTTTTTCACTGCATTCTTGTTTTATTTTTGTTTATTTTTTTCACTGCATTCTTGTTTTATTTTTGTTTGTTGCTTTTCAATGCATTTTTTCGCCCTCTTTGAAGATGTTAAAATAGAAAAAAAACCCTCTACCCTAACCACCCCGGACATGGAAGATTCCTAAAAGCATTTCTCACTTTCTTTCGCATACTGCCAACACATACACCGACTCCTCACTCGTGTCCCCTCCCCTCGTGGCCCCCACCCTCCCCCTTCTTTTATATTCATGCTGTCAGAGGCAGATCCCGGCCTCGAGGGCGCCGTGAACCAATAATGGCTTTGTTGTTGTAAACACTTTACCGCTGAGGCCGAAGGGCATCACGCCCAGAGCCCCCCCCCCCCTCTCTTTTAGTCGTTGCCCCTACGGGCGCCATTGTGAACCCCGGCACCGCTGGGGTCTCGGGGAATAAGTATAGGCAAACTGGACATGGATTAAGCGGGACTTGCGTTATGGTTCAACATTCTCTATGACCCCTCCCAAGGGGGTGCAGCCAGTTATTTGAAAGGGGTTCGTGGAGAAAGGGGTGAAGTTAGTGGAAGGAGATAATTTGTCTGATAAAACCTCCCACCCCCCTGTCCTTTGGTACCTTTGTTTCCTTCTCGAAGCACATATTTAATGACCGGGATAACCCGATTAAACAATGACGTCATTCGCCTTCCCCAGGGTCAAATTTTGCGTCCAAGTCGCAGATCTGCCCCCCCCCCCCACCTTTCCAAGAAGTTCCCTACAGGGTGCTCCGCCTAATTTAGACAAATAACACCTCTCCTCCTTTGCACTCACTTAAAAATGGTGCTTAATAATTTAATGGCATTTATTATTATTATTATTATTATTAGTGTTGTTATTGTTGTTGTTATTATCATTCATTCTTATTAATATTATTAATTATTATTATTAATCTTTGGGATCCAGAATGAGAAGGTTCATGAGTGGGCGCTTTTTCCTTCTGTACCGCTTTACGTCGTCTACATTTTTCTTCAACCACCCTGTACCTTCCAGATCTATTTTCACCTCCTCTAACGCCACCGCTTCAATCATGAACATAAAAAAAAAATTGTGCCAGGGTTGCCTCGATGGTTTTCGTCTTTTAATTATATTGATCCAGCAGGATTTGAACCTTGAGGTTAAGGCATTGGGGAAAAGGCACTAGAATAGAACTTTGAAGCGAAGAGAGCAAGGGACATCATACTGAATGCAAACCGTACATAAGAACGCAGTAAATGCTACCCGAAGGAAAAATGAAGAATTTGATTCCAATTGCTTCAGCCTTGCAAATGGAGTATTGTTAATAACTGCATGGGAGAGCTTGGAATCACTTTATTTTTCTTGGGCGTAATCTTCAAAGAAACACGGGGACAACATTTTGGACTATAGTTTGCCACCTCATATTGTCCCTCTCTTTAATGAGTTGGAAGAACAACCCCCAAGTGGCGGCCCACCCCCATTGGTTATTGTCTATTGCCCCCAGTTATAATGGCCGTCTCGCGAAAGCATGAAAATAACTCAGCCTCTAGTTCATTCCTTTGTTGGGGCCACTTGCTCTGTATAACATCATATCCCATTAATCTGGAATGGCCCCGTGCTCAAGGACCCCCAACACTAGCTGGTTTTGTATCGGTTCCTCAGATCCCGTTGGTCTATCCTCCCCTCAGTTGCCCTCAACCGACCGCATAGGCACTGATCGGAGGACTGGGGCGAACGTGTCTCTGTTCTGTCAAGCACAAGGAAATCCTCCTCCAATCTTCAGGTAACTGATTCTTGCCTTTCTCGCCGCCGCGTCTCGCCTCTAACCATGTCACCTCGCCTCATTTATGGACGCCTTTCATATCTTGGAGGTTGCTTGTATTAGTCGGGTTCTCAAGCTCGCACACAATTCTCTGTTACTCTCCCCTCCTACATCGAGGGGTGCTGTGGTCCTTTTGGTTTTATTCCTGTTTTCCAGTATTTTTTCTCCTTCATTTCCTCTTCATTCTTTTGTTCCGATGTATAATTATATGTACTGTTGAATGTTTCCTCTTTTAGACTTTACAACAACGGTCAGTCTTTTGTTGAGTACTCCCACACTTTGATTCGGCATATCTTTCGTATATGTGTTATTGTGGAAAAGCGGAAAATAATCGGTTGATTTTTGAAGCAAGAATTTAAAGAGGAGAACTACTCTTCGAATCCAGGCTTTGGAAAATGACCCGCCGTTCCTCGGCTTTGCCCCCTTGGGCGGACAATGGCTTGGGTAAAGAAGCGACTCGATTGACCTTCAAGCGATTTTCGCTTTTGATAAGGAGGGCGAAGGCGGCGACACCACCCCAGCGTGGCCTGAAAAGGCGGGTAGGACTTTTCAGGACTGGATGAACCATAGATGACGCACATCTTATGATTACCTCTATCATATGGCACAATGAGACATGATTGGGATCTGCTTTTTGCAACTAATTCGCTTGTCGATGTCCATTTGTGCTTTTAGTTTTTATTTTATTATTTAATTTTTATTTATGATATTTTCATTTATCCCCATCAGGGCAGGGTTTCCCCATTTTCTCATTTTGGTATTTTTTAAATATTTTTTCTTTTGTTTTTTGCTAGTTCCATTGTTTATTTATGTTCGCTAGGCTCTTATGATCGTGCCACTCCAAAGAGAGGGGTGTTTGGGAGCGATAACACTACCGCGACATCGAGCGGATGAGTGCGATGGGACACTAAACAAGGTGAGGTGGTGGTAAATGGGGACTCTATGGTTAAGTTCTCTTGGAGGCAAAGCCATCTCTGTGCCTTAACCATATTTGGACGCCAATCTCGTTTTATTCTTAGTTAATTGACCCAAGGGAGTTTTGGGGACTTTTTCGGGCGAGGCGAGATCACTTTCCGAGTCGCTTTCAGCTTCAGTTTGCGGAGTTCTCTGGTGCACCATCTCAATCCTGGGATCCGCCAACACGCGGAATAGGGGCGCTTCCAGTCAGCTTGTCCTTAGTTCTGTTAGTCTCAGCTTCACGCTGGCCTCCGCTTTGATTTCAGAACAGGAAGGGGTGAGGTAAGAGTAGGAGTGCTCCCCTCCCCCACCCTAATAGCCTCTCCTTTTGGCTCTGCGAGCTGTTTCCACCCCCACTTTCTCACTTCCCCTAACTGAACCTCTTTATTACCCTCTTAGCTGAGATTCCCTCGTGTTCTTTATTTTTTTAATAAACCTATTTTCCGCGTTGTATATTTATTGAAAGGGAGCTGTTGGTTTCTTCTGTGCTCGCTTGGCGTCTCGTGACATGGAAGAAGGACCAATGAGGGAACGGCAGGTTCGTCTCTTTAAGTGAAAGGATGAATCACCGTGGACTTTGGCCCATGTAAGGGGCCCCACAACCCACAGTTAGATCTGCTGCTATATATCTTCACATTTCCACTTCCCCCATCTTCACCACTTTGCTTACAGGTCTCTCGCTAACCGTGGTTTTATGAATGATAAATAACTAAATATTGCGAATGAAGGAAAGTAATCCGAGGAGGGAGTGATCACAAAGTAATTGAATGTAAGCGAAATGACGATGGCTCCCATCTTGGCGTAACCAACAAGGGCATAGCCTACGATGGATCAGTTAAACGCAACGGACTGCCAATGTAAAAAAAGTGAATGAAATCGCCGCACAATCCCTATGGAATCGCGAGCGAGTGTTATGGCCTTCTTACTTCCCGTGTCAAGGACGAGGCTGAAATTGGAGGGTAACCTCGCGTCATTTGAGGACGACCTCGGACGAAGGGCAGAAGATTAATAAGTCGATTTTTGTTGTGTAAAACGCCGTTAGCGACACCAGAAATGACGACAAAGCAGGGTCATCGTCAGGCGTGATAGGAGGGCAGACGACAGACTGCACAAGAAAACAATTTCGTCTGCGAGGGGTGGACGAGCAGCTGATCGCATCCCGAAATTAAATTAATACCGTGCAGTCGATGATAGTAAGGCCTCATCCCCGCCCTAGTGTCGTATTTGTTGCCTGCAGCAAGTGAGGAAGGGAGTGAATGGTATTCCAACTCTGGTCAAGATTTTCGCCCTAGCAGGGCGATGTGGCCTTCTATTTATATTAGATTACACATACGAGGGGCGGTCAATAAGTTTTGCGAATCGGTAGGGCAAAACAGAGTAACAACAAGGAAAGAAGGTACCCTAGGAGACCTTACGGTCCATTCAAAGAGGGTACCTTTGGACTAGCAATCGAGCGGGCACAAGGCTGCTCAATTGTTTTGCGTCCCTAAACGGCCACTTTTCAAGACTTAGTCTAGTCTTGACTTGAACTGGTCAACAGATTCACTGTTGACAACTTCCACTGGAAGTGCGTTCCACATACCGCAGATACTGTAAGTGAAAAAATTTCCACACAGATTGCGGTTGTAACGCTTCAGTTCAAGTTTGAAGCCGTGATTGCGCGTTCTGTTCTCACTCAGTGTGAAAATATCCCGGTAGTCAACATTGTCGAACCCTCGAAGTATTTTGAAAACTTCGATGAGCTGACCACGCAGTCTACGGGTTTCCAGCGAGAACAGATCTAATTCCCTTAGTCTATCCTCATAACTTTTATGTCGGATAGAGGGAATCAGCTTGGTTGCCCTGGCTTGTACGCGTTCCAATCTCGCGATGTCCTTTCGCAATGAAGGACTCCAAAATTGTACGGCATACTCCAGGTGCGGTCGGACAAGTGAGTTGTACAGGCACAGTACAATCTCCTGGTTCCGATAACCAAACTGGCGCTTAATATAGCCAAGCATCCTTTGGGCCTTTTTCTCCGCCTCAATGCACTGTTTCGAGAACTTGAGGTCACTAGTGATTGTTACACCCAAGTCCTTCTCAGTGTCGGTGGATTCAATAGCAGTGCCCTTAAGGATATACAGAGATTGGGGGTTTCTGTGGCCGATATGCATCACTTTGCATTTGCCCACGTTAAAAGGCATTTGCCACGTGTCCGACCACTCCCCAATCTTCTCAAGATCTTCCTGCAGGCGGGCAGTATTTCCATCCTTTGCAACGTTCATACCAAGCTTGGTATCGTCGGCAAATTTGGAAATCTTGGCAACCATGTCACCGTCCATGTCGTTGACGTAGATGATGAATAGTAGTGGTCCCAGGACAGAACCTTGAGGCACCCCGCTAGTAACGGGCACCCACTCAGAAGACTGTCCATTTACCACCACCCGTTGCCGTCTGCCACTTAGCCAGTTCTCGATCCAGCCGGCTACCTTTCCGTCTATGCCCAGCGCTCGCACTTTCCGGAGAAGGCGGCGGTGTGGTACCTTATCAAAGGCTTTCTGAAAGTCTAGGTAGACCACATCCACCGCCTTGTCCCGATCGTGCTCACTGAAAACGAAGTGGAAGAATTCTACAAGGTTCGTCAGACATGACCGTTGCCTTCGGAAGCCGTGCTGGGAACTCCTCAGTAGCAGGTTTGACTCTAAATACGACGTCACTCTGTCCACCATGATGCTTTCCATGAGTTTACCGACTATCAAAGTCAGACTGATAGGTCGGTAGTTCACGGTTGGTTACGGTCTCCTTTCTTGAAGATAGGAGTCACCTCTGCCTCACGCCAGTCTCTAGGAACGCATTTGGTCCGGATTGACATGTTAAAGATAGCGCACAGATGTCGTGATACTTCATCGCATACTTCTTTCAACACTTTAGGTAGAAACCCGTCCGGTTCAGGGGACTTATTCGTCTTTAGGTCAGCGATCTTTTTCTTTATTTATCCTTCGGTGAAGTCCGTTGCCTCCAGCTTTTCCCCCGAGTAGGAATCCGTCGGCTGGGGGAGGGGGATGGCTGTTTGTGTGGGTGTTAGGACAAGTTATGACAAGTCAGGACCTGTGCCCGCACGCTCCTGCCTCGTCTATTTAAGAAGCAGTAGCTGATCGTAGATCGTCGGAAGGCAGCATAATTTCACTTGAAAAGTCGACGCTGAGAAGATCTCATTTTTGATAAAGGAGGAAAAGTCGGAGGCAAGGGAGGTTCAAAACGCCATTTTTTGGAGCCTCATCATCCTTACGGGGAGAATTCATTAACGAATTTTACACCGGCACCTAGAAGACTAGATGTCGTGCTAACCCACCCACCCCCTCCCTCTACGGAGTCGCGACGCTGAAATGAACTGAACTGCCACGCATCTAGTCTCGCCACAACTATGTCGGTCCAATTTGATAGACATAATTGGGGACGTAAAGGAAAGCAGGTTTGAGGATTAGCCTACTGTGGAACTCTACGGAAGAGACCGTCCGGTTACGAGGCGATGCTGAAAGCTTTGGGGAAGAGTTCGCTCTAATCTCTAAGGGTAACTTCCGGCCAGGACCACAGGGGGACACACAACCGTCCCTGTGTAAGTTGGAAACAGCATCGATATCCAAACCCCAGATGGGGCGGCACCCCGGGTGGTGGTAGTTGATTCTAACACCACCCATCATCAAGTCCGCCACTCATCACCCATCTGAGGGGCCTCGCCCGGGTTCACCCTCCATCATTCATCCCCCCCATTTGGCAATAAAGTTCACGTAAGCTTAGAGGCGAAGTAGAGGGAGCCCCCCCCAAATAAACCAACACAGAAGAACACGTAGAAGAAGAGGTGCACCATACTGATCAACAGCAAGTTCCCCCACAACGAGAGCATCTGGTGCAACCAATCATCAACGCTAAGGGGCCACTCTAGAAGAGATGGCCCAAGATCACACGACCCGGATTCCTCTGCGGGTTGTCGAAGGGCAACCCAAGCCCAGCAGGGAATCCACCTTCGAGGCCGTGTATGGTAAACTGGGAATTGCCATGGTGAGACTCCTGGACATTCCGTCGGGCTATATCGCAATATGCGAAACCGAAAAGGATATCGAAGATATTGCCAAGGAGAAGGCAGTCGAAGCCCTTCGGGCCATAGGACTGCAGCCTGCAGTGCCACCCCAGATCCTGGCGCACAGGAGTGTTGTATGCCGCCGGATCGATCCGTGGATTGGGCAGCATACAGCAAGCGAGATGAGAGAGGAGATAGAGCTACGGCAGGCCTGGGCTAAGGTAGCTGAAATTATAAAATTCAAGAATCGGAGGGACGGCAGCGATTACTCGCACGTGTTTAAGGTAGTCTTCACGGAGACTACCATGGCACAGAAGGCGAAGGAGCAGGGTCTCCTCATGTTTAACGCCAAAATTAGCGGTGAGCAGGTGGAAAAGGGTGAGTTCACCCCGGTCCAATACTGCTTCAAGTGCTATAAGATGGAGACCCACGCCACCAAGGACTGCAAGGAGCCACAGGAGACCTGCTCCAAATGCAGCCAGCTTGGCCACAATTGGCGGAATTGTGTCAGCACAACTGAAAAATGCGTGAGTTGCGGGCAGGGCCACCGAACGATGGCCATGTCTTGTCCCGCCAAAAAAGAAGTTATGAGGAATAAACAGGAGGCAAAGAGGAATGAGGTCACACGTAGGGCGAACACGTCCTACGCACAAGCGGCAAAGGCAGCCATCTCAGAGGTGGATGCCAGAAGAACATACCTCAAAATTGAAAATGAGGGATCTACGAAAATCATGACGTGCATACTTCATGCGCACGTCATGAATCTGGCTCGCCCAGGCACATTCGCCACCGTGTTGAACCAGATGTTGGCCAAAAACGGGATGGAACAAATGTGGTTCCCGGATAACCCCCCTTCTGGGGACGTACTGCATTTGCAGATGACCCCAAAAGCCCAGCAGACTAAGGTGCAAGCTAACCCAAGTAAACAACAACCCGAAAAAACGAGTAACGAAGCAGTCGAGACGAAAACTCCTGCTCCCACCCAATCTATGACAAGCACGGCGAAACAAGCGAGCTCGGAAACGAGCAGCTCATCAGAGTCTTCGGACTCCTCAGACGCGGAAGCATCCAAACCCCTGGAAAAGAAGGGTAAAAAGAAGAAATCCAAGAGATTGCGGGCGAACTACATCAACCTGAGGGTTTACGCCTGCGATCAATTCCCCTTCCCAGAGGAAATGGAGCCTAGTCGTATTTTCCAAGGGATTAAAGCAAAAATCTATAAATGGGAGTACGACTCTGAGATAGACCCTGGTACAGTGGAAGAGGCCCTGCTCGCACAGAATGTGATCCTTCATCAGAACACATGCGAGCAACTCTCTAACGCTGAATTCAGGAAGAAGAAGAATGGGAGGAAGAAGAACGTCACCCAAAAACACTAGGTGACTCAAGATGGAAAGAGTAAGCAATAAAATGAGGATTCTGACACTCAATGTGAATGGTTGGGAGGAGAAGGCCACGGCATATGGTAACATATTCCGTGTGCTCGACCCCGACATCATTCTCATCACAGAGCACGGTATCGACACAACAGCTGGTCGCATAAAAATACCGGGCTACAGAGTGCTCATGAAGAATCATTCCCAGGAAAGGTTTGATGGTGCTGCAATAGCTGTCAAGAGGAACATCTTCAAACAACTGCCAGAACTCGATGAGTCCTTTGTGGCAATCGAGGTTCACACCCTGGTCGGAGACCTCGTGATAGCTGCGGCATATCAACCCCCTCGACGAGCATATCTCCCGTTATGTAATTTTTATACACTGTTTGGGCACCGCAGAATGGCATTCTTAGGGGGAGACCTCAATGCCAGATGCCGAACGGCGGGCTATGGTAGCACCAACGATAGAGGCTGAAACTTGGAATTGATTATGGGAAGAAAAAACATCCAAAGGATAGGGCCGGATTTTCCGACCTATATCACTTCCCTGTCAGCCACTAAACCTGACATAATCTTGACAAGTGAAGGCTTCCCCTTCAACTACCATAGCGAGCCAGGCCCAACAGTCCCTAGTGATCACATCGCGATTCTCACAACAATATCTCTCGCACCAATCCAGCTCCCAGCCCCTCTCCGGAAAAACTACGCCATGGCCAACTGGGATCGCTACAAGCAGCGACTCAGCGACTATGCGCCAGCTGACCTCAGCACGGCGTCGTTAGAGGAGATTGACAGGGAGTTGGAAAGGATAACAACGTCCATACTAAACGCGGACCGCGAGAGCATACCCGTAACAGGGTATAAAACACCTCCTCAGCCCAGATGGACCGAGGAGATGAGAGATATCGCTCGTGCTCACAGGGAAGTGTATGAGGATGTAAGACGGGAGGGTCCCAGCCGGGAAAGGAGCTTGCTGCTTCGACGCCTAAGTTCAGAGCTTAGAGAGGCTATCAACCTCCAACAGGAGGACATATGGAACACCTTGATAGCCAAAATCGACAGCGAGCTTAGCCCGGCTAAGTTCTGGCGCCAAGTCAGGAACTTAAAGGGACTTACTCCAAGACCCAAAGCTCGGATAAAGGAGAACGATGACTACATAGAGAACCCGGTGGTTCTCGAGGATAGGTTCAGGAACTTCTGGAAAAGCGTTTTCAGGATTACCCCCGAGGAAAACGCTGAGTTCGACCAGGAATTCGAAGGTCAACTGATTGAACAACTAAATCAGGAAATACATCGCACGCATCCACTACAGCAAGCCAACGAGGGCAGGGAGATGGCGGGTCATGGACGCCCCATAACATCAGAGGACGTCATGGCCACTGTGAAAGCCTTTCGCCAAAAGGCACCAGGCTGGACGGGTATCACCAGAAATAACTTGGTTAACGCCCCACAGCAGATCATTCAGGGTATCGTTAACGTCTACAACGCTTCCCTGAATACGGGCTACTTCCCGGAAGGTTTGAAGATTGCGAAGATGATCTTCATACCCAAGGGAGGTAAACCCCCTGATCAACTGGTAAACTACAGGCCCATCGCCCTGCTGTAATTCGTTGCGAAAATCTACGAGAGACTCCTATCTAACAGGCTCCAAGAACAACTTGCCGAGCTGGGAGTCCACAACCCTCAGCAGCACGGGTTCCGCAAGGGACGAGGAACGGAAACGGCCCTCGCCCTCCTTGCGGAGAAACTCGCCTGCAGTAAAGCTGAGAGGCGGTATGTAGACGTAGTGCTGCGTGATGTAAAGAAGGCCTTCGATAAGGTTTGGCTGAGAGGACTACAATACAAGATCCTTAACCTCCAGCTTAACCCACTCCTGGAAAGGATCCTTTGCAATTATATCTCCGATAGGAGAGCCCGAATTTCAATCGAGGGCTGCAAAGGACCCGAATTCGAACTCGAGGCGGGAGTTCCACAAGGCAGCTGTCTCAGTCCTCTGCTGTACCTAGTGTACACTATAGACCTACCTGCTCCAGTGAGGTTCGATTCGATGTATCTGCAATATGCAGACGACATCACCCAAATCGTCCTAAGTCCATTCCGGAACTCTGGTAGTCAGGCGAGGGCGACAGCTGTCGAAATTGATAATATCAACAGATATGAAAGAAAGTGGAAGATCAAAACCAACCGCCAGAAGTTCACGATCATTCCGATGAACCGCCGGAAAGTTGATGACGTCATCGTCGACAATGAACACTACCGATACTCCAATGAAGGTAATGTCCTGGGATTGCGACTCTATAAATCTGGATATTCGACTCATATGAAAACCAGAGTCTCCCTAGCCAAACGAGAGCTGAAGAAACTTTACCGTTTCCGAGGCCTCAGCGTGCCTAATATCAAAAAACTGTACATGGCCTTGGTACGCTCAGTCCTGGTGTACCCGGCCGTGATCACGCAGATGGCAAGCTGTACATCTCTCAGAACGATGCAGAGAGTACAGAATAGTGCCACGCTGCTGATAACAGGCACGCGTAGGATCGACCGTATTCGGCAATCGATTCTACACCAGAGAATCGACCTAAAGCCGATCAACACGGAGATCCAACGGCTAGGGAGAAAAACTTGGGACAAGATAGACCAGACTATACTCCCAAACTTAAACCTGAACATCAATATACGTGCCAACCGGAGACGCGCTATAGGTAGAACTGCTCTGTTCCCGAGCAGTAGAACCTGCGCGAGAGAAGCGGTACTACCCATGTTTACATAGGGTTAGTCCACTCCTCTAATAGGTCCACGACTCAAGAACCTAAAAGTTGACAAGTAGTCCAACAGTGGTATCGATTCTTACAATTTTTAACAACCAATTGAAAAAGAGGCGAAGTGCCCACATTAAAGTCCCCTCCCCCCCCCCTATAGTTACATAGCAAGTATTAATAAAATAATACCAAAATTAAATATAAAAGAGGCGAAGTGCCCACACCTAAAAGTCAAAAGTAAAGAATTAAAAGAGGCGAAGTGCCCAACTCCCCAACACCCATGTTACAATTAATTAGTTGAAAGTCAAGAATTAAAAGAGGCGAAGTGCCCAACTCCCCAATTCCCATTTGTCAAAAGTCAAGAATTAAAAGAGGCGAAGTGCCCAACTCCCCAATACCCATTGTCAACAAATAACCCAACAAGTCAACGAATACCAAACTAAGACAAGGGCTAAATGCCCACATTAAAAGGAATTGAAGAATAATCAACACTGAGATTCATTCAGCTAGAAAAGTCAACCTTGAAAGGCTTGAATGCTTCGAAGGTGGAAATACTTATCACACAGAGATTTATTTATATATATTTATACGGAGGAAACTGACTGTCAATGACAGTCAGCTACTTTTTTGACGGAGGAATTTTTTTTTAGTTAACCACGACATGAAGAATGCTAGTGATGCCCTAACACCAGGGCAAACTAGAAAACTTATTCACACCTTTATATACCTACCACACAATTTCACCACTTTAACCTAAAGTAAAGTAAAGTAAGTAGATCGTCACAAATCTTTCAACGATGGACAAGGTTGAGCACCCCGCAGTGATCAATATTTGACCAAGGAAGGCAAGAATGCAAAAGAGATCCATGAATCCATGGTCGCAGTGTACACCGACACCACCCCTTCCTATGCAATCATTGCTCGCTGGAATAGGGAGTTCCACCATGTTCTTGAGTCCCTTGAAGATGACATCCGTCCAGGACGCCCGTCAGATGTGACCAACGAGGACAATGTGGCCCGTGTGGAGAGGATGATCCTCGAAAATCGACAGGTGAAGGTCGAAGAAATCGAGCGAGAACTTGGAATATCACATGGAAGTGTTATCAACATCATCAACGACAATTTGGTCATGACCAAGGTCTCTGCCCGTTGGGTCCCTAGAAACTTCACGCCCCATGATCGACTTCAACGTCTTCAAAGTCCACAAGGCCAGAGTTGCACAAGCTGCTCTGTACGAGTGCGGATTCGAGGAGCTCAACCATCCCCCCTACAGTCCAGATCTGGCCCCTACCGACTACTTTTTATTCCGCCAACTCAAGGCTGCACTGCGTGGACGCCGGTTTGGGGACGATGAAGATGTCCAGCTTGCCGTCCAGGAGTGGATTGAACAGCAGTCGGGAAATTTCTGGTTGTCGCGAATTCGAAGCCTCAGGGACAAGTGGCTCAAGTGCATTGAAGTCGAGGGTAGTTATATTGAAAAATAATAAAACACGCTTCCTTATATACGAATTGCAAAATTTATTGAGTGCCCCTCGTATATATGTAAGTTGCTTAACGCCGTTTCAAAGTACTTCTCTCTGGTCAACGATAGCTGGTTCGCCTGGAATGCGATCGCTTCTTTATCCAGCATATTTTGTTTGTTTAGATGTGCTCAGTGTGACTTGATAATTTCCGTTCGCGCGAGATGGTTCGTCGCAAGCTTTCTCTTTCACCAAGGTGACTTGGAATGTCTTCGCGCAGGCCCATTGCTGCTTCGAGTGTTTCCATCTGAATAAAAATAATATAAAGAAAGACACTCACTCGGTTCTTCTCCGACAAACACATCACACCTCTTACTTATATTTCACCTATACCATGGATTTATTCATTATCCTTTTTCCAGTAATTCCTCTTTTGTTTATTTCCAGCATTTCTATCTCTTCCTCTCTCTTACCCCAACGGAGTTTTATGACTTTGTCTCTTGATACCCCCAAAGCGCCATTCATCAGCTGATTCTTCTTCTCGGCCCTTTTCATGTCATTTATCACGTTGCCTCTATTTTACCCACCGGTGAACCCCGGAGGATTGCGTTCATTCCCCCTCCTTGAACAAGCCCCATGTTCAGGTCACTTCCTTCGTGGTAGATCCTGCGGGGAGGTCTTCGCCGGTCCTTTCGGATGACGAGAAGTTCGAGATAAAGATTTTGACTGCCCACAGCGACGGGACGATGCATTGCGGCGCCCAGGCCAATCCGCCTCCCGCTTACAGGTAGCTAACGGCTCTCGCTTCGTCGCTTCTGCTACGGCCAGTTGGATCACAGCGTGGCCTTCTTTGGCTTCATTAGTGGCCGAGAAACGATTTTCTCAGGAACTCATTAAGGGTGTAAGGGGACAGAGCACGCATAAAATGACTTAATTTGGGTCATGTGATCACCCCAGACGTTTGTCAGGTGCATTATGGACCCCTTGCTGCAGCGGGCATCTGAAGGATTGGATGACCTCCAAGCTCCAATGCTCGCGATGGGATATGCCTGTTTTCAAGGTTTGGCAGGATCTGGAGAGTTCTTTCCAACCCCTCAACTACCCTATCTTTTAGATTACTCGGGTCTATATACCTTCCACACATTTTCACTTGCCCTAACATGACCATTTTCTTTATGAACATCTCACAAAGTTTCTGGTGGTTATGGTCGTAGGTTATCGGTTCTTTTATTTAAATAATAATAATGGACTACCAACACTGCTTTCACACACCCCGAGTATTGATTAATTCTTTGCGCGGAGATGTTAAGAAGTAAGAACGTTACACAGCTTGTGTTTTTGTCTCAATGTTTCATGTTATATTTGATGCGTTTCAAAGTTCTAACGGCCAAAATATTAAGTTAGTACCGATCGAGGCAGTTCTAGAGAGAACCGGTTAATTTAGTTGCTCATTTCCCCCGTCCCAACCCGAACTTGGCTGTTGTTTCGTTGATTCACTAGGGTCGCATATAATTAGAACTGTTCTTTTTCACTTCCCGCTTTCGTGCAGATCCCGTTGGCTCTTCGAAGCCTAAATTTGTCTCCGAGGATCGAGTCAATACTGTTCTTAGCAAGTTTTTCGCTGAACAGGAGTCTTTGAGTCTGTTTTGCGCCGCCCAGGGATTTCCTGTTCCACGGACAAGGTCAGAAGTGGGCAAGTTCGTTCAATTGGGCATAATTCCCGTTTCTTTCCCATCGCAGACGTTGAATTATGCCATTGGTTCAATGCCAGACGTTCAATTATGCCTTTGTCTCATGAGTTTGAACTATCGTTGCATCGGATGAAACTCTTAGCAAGTTGATTCTCGCCAATATTTATCTTCTAAAATCCTTATAATCATTTACTATTAACGGATGAGCCGCTTACTGTAAAAGTATGGTTAACTCTCTACAATTTACTCTCGTTGGACCATTATTTTACTTTGTGGTGAAATTCCTGGGAAACTACACTCGGTAATGAAATGTTGAAAACACTCAACCTGTCATCTTAAGGAAACAAAAGTTGTTGTGAGTAGGTAGGGAGTATCGTTCCTCAGGTCATTGAACTTTAATTTTTCCTTTCTACCTCATTGGTTTTTCTACGGGCTTAATCCTCCTTTCGAAATTGTATGGTGTATTTGTGCTCCTTTCACAAAAAGAGCGGAACCTCTTTTCAGTAAAGAGGCTCAGACTTAAAGTAAAACGGTGATCCTTTGCTCGCTCCCGCCTCAGTCGCCATAATAGAGTTGTGCAATCTTCAACATTTGAGGCACCCTGTAGCAGTTTTGCGTACTCTCGTCTCCCTTTTTCTGTTTATATGTCCTTCACGTTAGTTCTTTCCTCCTTCGTCATGGTCCAGATTCCTTTTTCTTTGTGGTCCAAGTGCATCTAATCGTAGCCAACCTCGCACCTTTCGCGATGGAGCTCCTCTCTTCCCATTCCCTCCTCCTCCCCAATGTGCTCCCCGCTTCGTTGCCTGTCATCCAGTCTTTACTTTGAAGTCGCAAGTGTCGCGGTTCCTCCTCCCAACTGAGAAGCCCCTCCCCGTTGCCCAAAGGGTCCAATTACTGCCAATGTGAAGTGCCGACTCGCTGATGGATCCGATTTGAGAATCTGGCGGAAAGTCCAAATTCCGAAATATTTGTGGGTGCGAGAAATGAAGAGAAATCATTTTTTTTTTTTCAAAAGAGATTCATTACTGCGTTCACTTTCCAAATTAAGGCCCTCCCCTTCCAATTAAGACTTCGTCTTCCCAATTACGGGGTTTCCCATTCAGTGAAGAGTTTCCCTGGGGACGATTGATAAAGTGCGACTCTTCATAGGCTTAGACAATCTTCGACTTCCATTTTGTCCAAATATTCCCGCCCCAGCCGGATAGCACGGAAATGGGTAATTGATTTTTGATGATGTAATATCATAATACGCTAATTGACTTTCCACACTTTCCACTCATATAACAGAGTACAGTTTGTAAAGAATGATTAAATTAGTCAACTTTTTTGTTAAAATTTCCCAAATCACCCCAAGATTCCATAAACACGATTAATGTGTGTCTTATCATACCATACATATGTTCATTATTTGGGAGAGTGTTAGGGAACCCCTTGGGCTCATTCATTGGAGGTAATAATCCTGTGGCCGCTGGTGTCGCCTCGCTCCCTGCCGCGGTTATTCTCGTGGCTCCTCGTGTTTGTCGCGCGGCACTAACGAGAGCTCGGGCTCGTATCCCAAGATCCGGCCAGTAGTTCTTCCCCTCTCTTGACGGACGACGAGCGCTATAAGCGGCGGACGCTCCCCTCGCGCCAGGACGTCTCTCTCCACTGTAACGCGCAGTCACGGCCGCCACCTTCCTACAGGTAACTCGGTTCATCCGTTGAGGGTCCAAATGGGGCCCTCGCTAAAGGTAATCGGGCCGCCACCTTCCTACAGGTAACTCGGTTCATCCGTTGAGGGTCCAAATGGGGCCCTCGCTAAAGGTAATCGCGATGGGTGGTGGTGGTTTATTTCTTTATTTGAGTAGGAATTTCTCCGTAACCACGCAAAGAGGTAAATGATGTAATAGGTGTAATGCCCCCCCCCCCGGCCTCTACAACAAACCTGGACCACCCCCACCTCTTTTAAATCTCCCACTATCTTTTCCGCGCCTGCCCAGACCCAGGAAGAGGTGAAAGGAGGCGTATACATTCTAAGAAAATACTTCGTAAGATTCGACAAAAATTCTTTGTGAACGTTCATTAGTGATGTGCTCCTGTGCACGTCTGTAATGAGAGCTTTTGGAAGGGTTGTCACATATTCAGTCGAAAGGAACGGGATGTTTTCAGCGATTTATGATAAGTTTCGATCCACGAAATACAGTCAAATTCTATCTTCGCTCACTTTACTCTTATCCACCCGTGTTCCCCTGTCAAATTAATCTGGTATCACATTTCCCCCTCCTCCCATTCATGCCCGGTCACTATTTCCCTCGGTGGTTAACTTGTTCATTCGTTCGGTGATGGATTTCGAGCCGCTCAATCTGATCCCGTTATGGCCATGGCCCTTGATAACCTCACCCATGAGTATAGCGGCGCGAGAGAATGAGCCTATTTGTTTGTCGTTGGGTAGTGCCTATAAGTGGCACTGCCCCGCAGGTCTCTATTCGGGACTCAGTAAGTGCGGAACGTTCATCGGAAGGACGGACGTTCGCATTGTTATGTGATGCCCAAGGATCCCCCGTCCCCACCTACAGGTATGGATGCTCCGATTCTTTGCCAGTATGCGCTTCCAATTTTAGGTACTTCCGTTTCTATCATTTTCATTCGTGGCCTGTTTGTGTAAACCTGTGTGTTTGAGCTGTCTTTTAACCCTGTAGTTCCTCTTTATTTTCCATGTATGTTTTTACCTCGTGTTCGGTTGTCTGTGTCGGAATCCTCTTATTGGTTCGAAAACTCATTCTGTTCAAGTTAAATTTTACGATTTGTGAAGATGCGTTCGGTAAAACCTCATGATAAGCTGGAAAGTGAGATTGGCTAATAGAGGTCTTCGACTCTTTCGAGTGTGTCAAGAGTTGCCCTATTGACTCTAATTAATTCTGCAGTATCGCTTTATCAAGGATTCGGGGCTAAAATATTGAGATTTTGTCTTTAAGGGTTTCAACCCATTCTTCCCGAATTAATGCGAGCAAAGGGGTGGAGGACCATACTTTTACGCTTCTAGCCAACACTTGCGTTTGTATTGCAGCCATTATATTTGAGAAGAAGAATTCAATTCTCAATAAAGGAGGCTTTTTTGTAGGCTTTGATGACAAGCATTTTTGACGTCAAGATTGTAAGCTCTCAGCATTCTTCTTCTCTAATGTTTGTTAGATTTAAATTGGGGACGATCGTCGGTGGCAGTTTGCACGTTTTGCTTTCGGTTATTCACGTAACCCAGTCTGTTTAAAGTTTTGACGGACTTGAAGAATTTCTAGTTGTACTTTGTATGTATATACTCTTGTGATTTTTTTAAATAATGTATTACATTATCACCAGGGTATATTTTGCCCGTCACTAACCATTTGAAGGGAAATGTGTTTTTGAACTTGGTCTCGTTTCTGGCTGTAGCCTCAAGAAGTATTAAATTTATCGAAGGAGAAACTATTGTTGTAAATTGAACTTCGATGGTGAGGCGGTGTGTCCCATACGGCTCTTCCCCTCGAGATTGAGGGGGTGTGACGCTCACTTTCAAACTTCTCTCAAGATCATGCAGGCAGCTCCGCCCCGCGACTTTCCGTTGCCAAGGGTACCATAAACTCTGTGGTCATTGAAGACGGTCAACCCACCTCAATTCCGTGTTCGGCGCAAAGTTTCCCTCCGCCACAATTCAGGTACCGGCCACTCTCGACCTCCGTTTTCAAGGTTATTGCGGAAGCAATTACCATCTGTGGGTAGCCATATTTCGGAAACTCTCGTTAGGTGAGCTAAAGCTGTGCAAGGCTCGTGGAGAATGGGGTTTTTGGCGCATCTACAAGATGGAATAGTCGCGTTAAATAAGCATTTCACAGGAAAGGGCGCATTATTCGAGCAGTGCGTTAAATCACCCACTTTCCCCTGTCCTTTAATCTCCCTCTAAGACTCTCCTTAATTCTCTTTTCGGGAATGTGAGGGCATCTGCTCTTGCCCTGGCAAGAGGCCTGATTGTGGGAAATTGCCTGTCCTCTCAGGCCATAGCGTCATAAGTAGTTTCTTGAGTACTGGCTCTATGTGCCTTCCATACATCCTCCATTTTCTAAAAAAAAAATATTTACGATTTTATTTTCAAAATATCTCTGACGAAAATGCCCTTCTTGCCTTTCTATTTTTTTTTCTAAATAAATGAATAAACACAAATAAATCCCCTACTTGATTGGCTTTCCCTCAGCGCGGTGTAATTTTGGATGTGGGCGGTGATGGCTCTTCTCGGATTACCCTGGCGAGTGTAAATGATTATTCCGTGGCAAAACCACGATTCCTTCCACTTTGCTCCACTTTTTTTGAGCCATGTGTAGAACGTTACACCTGGTACCTGGGGGAGCGGTACGCCTTGCCAGCCCCTAGTGTCACCAGTACCTGGGTTTTGCAATAAAACCCCGTTCATCTCTTCTAATTTCGCAGGCTAGTCGCCGAGCAGCTTTCGTCTTTTCATCCCTGGACGGGGCCGGGGGAGGCTAGTTCACCCTCCCTCTCCACGCCGGGTGGGCTGGCTTGTCTACCCTTTTCTCCTACGCCCCCTCTCCCCCGATATTTTCTGCCCTTTCACGCCCTGCTATGAGGTGCCCTGTATAGCATGGGCAACCTTGCTGCTGCTGACGTTGTGTGCCCTCCAGGCCCCAACGCCTGCGGGGAATCATAGGCTATATTTTCTCAACCCATTTTCACTTCACCACCTTCTTTACTGATTTTTTCATACTACCTTTTTGCGGAAGATGCCCTCGTTGGTATTTCGCTTAAAGCATCGCTTCCGATTATTGCGAAGTTAAGCCACATCTGGCGTGCTTAGTCGCCGGACGGAGTCCCGTTTCGTGTCGACTTCCCTAAAAAAATATTATTCCTTCGACCGTCACGACAACTCCACATTCCCCCTGTACTTCTTCATTTTATGTAGTCTGTGGTGAGATGGTCGACGACTTCTCCGCTTGCAATTGTCACTCTTTTGACCTCGCTTGAAATGTCGGGTAGGAGGGAGAGATGAGACCATTGCCGGGCAGTGGTTCTCGTCAGCCCTACCGCATTTGAATACTACTAGTATGTCGTCAAATTTTCGCTTCGTATCCGGCAGTGGCGTGATGGTGTTCACCCCACGTGTTTTGGGTGTTCGCATCGTTTTATTGGGCGGGTTTCACCTTCTGGAGAAAGGCTTCATTGCATCACTCGCTCACTTCTCCACAAGGGTTTTAAAGCCCGGATGCCTGGGTGTATTTGTCTGTTGAATATTTTGTGAGGTGGATGAACAAGTGCCAGGTCTCGCTTTTAGTATTTTTGGTTGACGTTATCTACTCCATTCCGACTTAGATCGTTTACCTCTCACTTTTATTTCTTTTCCTACCCTTAATCCCCTTGCGCTACTGATTTTGCATTAAATGTGCCTTACTCTTTTTTTATCCATTTCCAAAACCTACAATACCACTGTGGAATTTCATGGTTGTACTTTTGAGTGTCTTCTTGGGTATGAGCTTCCTTCTGTATCTTTTCAGTACCTCCCTCGTGCCTCAATATTTCAGTGGCATCGTTTATTTGGCAGTCTATATCTTATTCTTTTTTCTCCATAATTAATCTCATTTCAGCTATTTGGACTGATCACCTTTCACACACATATTCACTTTATGAATCTCATTTCAAGAGATGATGCCCCCCATTTTAGAGGGGTTTCATACTTAAATACTACAATATTCTTATCATGTTCTTTCTTATATGTGCCTTTCACTTTGATTGCTCCTTATCCTTAATGTCCGTGCTAGGTGTATTTTATATAATAATACCTCCCTTGATTTTAAAAATACCCAAATTGTGTGAAATTTGTTTCTGATCACAAAATCAAAGAGGTCGTACATTCAAATACGGGGTCCGTTCTCCGTAGACTTATATTTGATGTTCAAGATTTCAGGCATTGTAGTTTTTCCTATCTTAATTTTGTATGAAATTGCCCTTGATTTTTTTTTTCTTTTTTGCAATGGAAATTTACTTTTAAGGTGTTGTTCAAGCTTGTCCCGAGAGGTTTGGGAGGTCCCTAAGAGTGTGCGTGGGAGGAGCATTAGGGTCACTATTAAATCTTCCGTCATGTATGTAGAATGTACTGCCATTCGTTGGTTGGCGAGAGGTTACTTGTTTTATGGGCGGCAATGGTGACGATGGGTGGGCAGTGGGGAGAAGGAGGAGGAGGAGTTTCGATTCGTATCGTTTTGTGTTGCTGCAGCCTCAACTGGCAGTTCGTCACCGGCGCTGTCGACCAAGGAGCGCTTCATTACAGAGTCGCAGCGAAAGGGAAATCCCGTAACCCTCTTCTGTCATGTCCAGGCGTCACCACCACCTCACCACAGGTTAGAAGAGATCCCTGTAACATAGAGTCTAAAAGCGCAACAAACATACATGCTGTATTTACCTACATCGAAAGATAGCCCCTTTAAAAAAAAAATACCTACATCGATGAAGTATTTCCGTAATACTCGCACATAAATATTATATGCATTCAACCCAGCCACACTCTTTTGTATTGGTGTTAGTGCTGAACTATTAGAGAGATGGGGGGGGGGGGGTTGCTTTTCTTTTCACTTTTTTTCTGTCCCAACACTCGTGTGAGCGCGGTGTAGTGCGTTCGTCTCAACCATTGAGGTAAGGCCGACTCGAATCGTTCGTTTCATGTCTTTCTCAAGATCCGGTCGGGTCCTCTTTCTCTAAGTTGACTTTACACGAGCGCCATGTAACCATGGAGACGAGAAACGGCGCGGAAACCACCCTCGCCTGTGAAGTTCAGGGCTCACCGCCCCCCGAACACAGGTGAAGTAAATGGCCTTTTCTTTTGTATTTGTGTTCTTTAGTGGAAAAGCGTTCTCTGGTCGAAAATTCCCCTCTTTCCAATTTTGCGATTGATTTGTTGCGTGCCGGTGTATCTTGGTCGTTACCCTCAAACCCTCATCTTATGCCATGCTGTTGGGGGCTCTCGCCTGACTCATGCAAGAGGAACGCAAGTTTCGGCGCCATGTCCCGTTGACCCCCTATCCCAGAGCACTTTTAACCCTCAGTCTCTATCTTGTCATTCTGCCGAATCTCGAGTGTTTCAAAATTTTCGTGGCTTCCCATTATTATGGGGCGCTTTGAGCATGTGAATTCTTTGATTGAAACTGACTTCATTGGCTTTCTTCGCCCCCCTTTTCGCCTCCCGTCTGCTGCCCATCAGAATCCCTAGGAGCGAGTCCGCCAAAATTTTCCTCGGCAAAAAAAATAGAATTTCCTTCAACGCGTGCTGGTGATGACGTCACGCTGGTGTGCCAAGTCTCTGGGTCTCCGCCCCCGGAATTCAGGTAGTGTTGCCATGTGCCTTCAGACGGGTCATTCGGAATTTCCTCACGCCACGAGACCCCTTAAGAGAGAGATTTTAAATATCGCTCAATGACCCATCGACATCTTATCCCATTGTATATTTTTAGAGCAAATAGAGAGGGACCTCCTGCTGAGAGGCTCGGAAGCTTTGGCGTGTCTATTGCAGCTATGTGGATGCTTGAAGCTTTTGCTCGTGGTTATTACTGTTATGAATGAATCTTGAGCAGACGCTTTGAAGTACTGAATCTTTATTTATTCTTGTCGCTTCCGATTGATGGACATTTATTGAAGGCGGATGGTCGCAATGGCATTTTCATCCCTCTCTCCTCTCTGTATTTGGGCCCTCACCTGGGGCAGGTAGGCGAACGAGGTCATTCAGCCCTACCGAATGCCTTCCTCGCTTTCATTGAGCGCTTGTTTCAAGCGCTTCTAAAACGCACTTTGCTTCGCGACGCACAGACGCCCTGTCGATCGGTCCACCCCGTGTGCCCGCTATGGCGCTCGGCAATATTGCCCGTCACCGAGAGCATTCCAGCACCGCGCTCATCTGCGATGCACAAGCCTCCCCACTACCCTCCTTCAGGTATTTGTCCTACTGGGTGTAGAAGAGGTCCGTAAACAGAGCGTGTCATCTTTCCCGGCCTGACTACGACTCGAAATTTCTAAGAGAATGATGGAACCCAGTGGCTAACCAGCGAGGGCATTCGCATTTCCCCACCATGGATAGAAGCTCATAGCGAAGGGCTGCAATGAGTGGTCTTTCACGGTTCGTCAAAGTGGGAGAAGGTACTTATCAATTCCATTTGATCAAGTGAGGGGAGGTAGGGATAGAGGCTTCATAAATGCAATGGGAAGGGATGAGGGGAAATCATACACGACCGCAGGTACAATTGAGAAAACAACCGGGATGATTATAGGTAATAATTGACTTCCCGTAATCCCTTGAACCTTGATAGAACCACACTCAGATCTAGAAGGGGGTGATGATGCTCCCTTATACCCACTACCCCACGATTAATTAAATGTGAAGGGGAAAGACTGCACCTGTTTTCCATCCTTGCTGGGAGACGAGTTGTCTTTGGGAAGGACGTAGACGGCGCGCCAGGGGTGTTCTTTTGACTCCTGTTCCTTCGATGATTCCTTCTTTGAACATTTCCCTTTATGATGAAGCAACCGTAGATACAGAGGCCAAGGAAGCCAGAAAATATATAATAATTCAGAAGAGTGGTTGTGGTGGTAGGATGGTAATGGGATGAAAAGTGAGCGCAGAACATAAAATTAGGAAACCTTTCCATGGATCCAATTTACTCTCTCCGCAAAGACTCGGTTGAAATCGATCGTTATCTAAGATTCGCCAAGGAAAATAGGGACAGAAGGAACCAAATAGAACCCCAATCCGCTTACCATTTGATACTAGTAAAGCCTTATATTTTCTTGGAGGAGTCTGGCTCCCATTGCGGCTGCATTTCGGTTTTACGAGTCCTGGTGTCGTAATGCTTTTTTTTATGGAGCCCACTCTATTTAAATGCTATATGAAATCAAGAGAGTCCGATAGGGCCACTCTAGGTCAGCCCTATTTAGCTAGTATTTAACTCTTGGAAATTATCGTCTAGTGATCCAGAGAGTTTTTGATCGCGTCGGTACAGTTAATCTTTAAAATATGGGTTCAGATTTGGTGCCCACAACGTCCAACCTTTCTCTGTTCTCTCCGTCGAATTGAAGTAAGCTTGTCCATGCTTTTCCGAAACCCTTAAATGTCTTTAGGTTCTTCTAGTTACCCTTGTAATCGTTTTATTTCCATCGAATCAATTTCCCGTCACTTCAGCTCATTTTGTTAGTCTACTTTCGTATTTTATCTCAGTCTGTGTATCAATTTGGAGTTCATGTCCACTTGTCTTCCCTGAGCGATCCTATCTTTTCTTCCCCCTTTTTCTCCTTTCTCATTAGAGCCAGTAGGAAGTTGTGAGCATTTTTCCTCGCTAATGAGCATGCCGGGTATAGAGAAAAGATTGAATGGAGGGGGAATTAAATAATAAGGATGTCATTCCATAAGAGGAAGTCTTTCCTTTTAATCACCCTCCTCGTAACGTGTGCAAAACTCTCTGGAATGAGTCGCGCTACTCATCTTGAATTGTGTGCAATTCCACGCTTTCTAAAAGGAAAAACACCCCTATAATGCGCGACCCACTTCCCCCTCCTTCCCTCACTGGGAAGCCTTTGTATAAATGCTGGAAGGAGTCGCCCATAAAGGGAGGGACTTTTTAAGCCATTCGACGCCAGGCATTTTGCATTATGCTCTTATCCGATGTCCCATCAAAGGCGTCTTTTGAATCTGACGTCTCATCAAACATCGTCGATGCCAAGGTGTCTGAACCCACAAAAATAAGGTTTCGCAATTTGGCGTTTATGTCGTTCGGTGGTAAGACCTATGCTTGTTCGACGGCTCTTCGGTGGGCGCCGTTTGCCGGTGATGGGCTTTAAATCTGGCGGTCCTGCGGTGGTTTCCTGAGCTCCGAAGAGTCCGGTAATTGTGTTAAGCCCCCCAAGAACTAGTGTGTGCCGTTGAGCGAGTCCTAAACTGGCTGCTGGGTGTGATTGGCGGTCCCGGTAACGAGTTCAGGTTCCATTCTTCCGTTGCTCCTACCTTCAAATGGACTTGTTTTGCGAGTTTATTGACCCCGCAGAATAAGTTCCTACTTGTGAATACCTGTGATGTTTCTAGTGAACCTGTTCCTAAAGGTTTATCACGCACTCCCAGCCCTCTTAATTAGGGCTGTATTCTTTAAACCTCTTCCTATTTTTCCGCCTTTTACATTCACTTAGCTATCCCTCTAATTTTCTCTTTTTTCCCATTATTTTTTTTCTCGAAGGGAATCTCCCGAAGGCGAGGTACAAGATGCAAGATTTTCCTACTTGTTCTATGTCCCTTGTCATGTTAGGAGTTTTCAGGATGCTCGTTTTGTGACATGGGGTGATTGCTGAGTGATTCGTTTGAGGTAGTCGCTGTCACTCATACTCCTGGTGTCTTATTTCTTCTTTTTCCTTTTAAACATCTAAACGCTATGTCTAGATTAAGGTACGCATTAACCTTCATTCCCTTTTCAAGTCTCATCATTAATGTAATCAAGGCAGAAAGGATATGCGTCGAGAACGGCGAGTATTCGTATCCTAAGCTGTGTTTTTAACGCTAAAGATTGGCTAGTTGTAATCGTGATCCTCTGCTTAAAATTCTGAATAACGAACAGCTTTACAGACTCGGGTTTGGATTTTTTCCCCACTCATCTTGGCTCTCTTTATAACGTTGTATACCTCTCTATTCCATGAATTTTTCCGGTTTCTTGCCTTTCCTTGTCTTTTCAAACTCCTCTTGTATCTCTCTCTTTATAGTAAATATTCCTCTTGGAATCTACCTTCGTGTTCCCCTCTACTCTTCTATGATTAGTTTGTGACTTGTTTCCCGATATATCTGTGGTCGTCTCCCTCCCTCACTTCTGTCATTCTCACAACATAACCTCATAACATCTCGGATGAGTCGTGTTATTTTTGCTGAAAGTGGTTGGTTACGTGGAGTCAACCAATGAAAATACTCTCTCTCTTCTCGTTGCATTCCAAGGGTGCGCGGGGGGCTATTGGTGAGTGAGCGTGCACGTACGAGTAGGATATCCGCTACTGGTTGTGTTGGTACTGGGCATTCACGGTTGACATGAGTATTGCACCTTATCCCTGTGTGTATTCAGCTTTCTCTTGTCAAAATGAGCTCGGAAACACAACTTACAAAATCTTCGTACTAGATGGCGTTGCTGCCGGACTCCCCAAAGTGCCATCTGTGTCTAAGTTGAATCAGTTCCTGGCCACGTCTGGGAAGGCATTTACTCTCTTGTGTCAAGCCCAAGCTTTCCCAGTCCCGAGTTTCAGGTAGGTCCCAATAGACATTGTTAAGCGCCCGCCGACCCAGAAAGGGAAGCAGTTCACTATTTACAAGAACTTTTCCAAATGGGAGAAAGGGCTGTAAATTTGAGTTGTGTACGAACTTGTATCGGCAGTTTTTCGATGCCACACTCCTTGGTCCAGCCATGCTCGTCATCCTCTCCTCATATTTGGTTTCACTAAAACCATTCGTGCTCTTCGTTCGTCTTTGTTAACTGTGTTCCCCTTGGGAAGGTCAGGATTCTATTATCTCTCACCTTCATCAAATCGATTATATTTGTCTGGAGGGTGGGGGGGAGACATTTTTCCCCTCAGGTTTTTAATAGTCTTTCCCAGTTCTTGTGTGTGCCACTTAAGAGGGCCTGCGCTATTAACGCGAATCTGTCTTACGGCTCGGGCGCGATCTTTTTATTTTCTTTCCTACTATCTGTCTGTCCTCCCTTTTTTCCGCCAAGATTGAATGCATTAGTTTCCTTTTCCATCTCTCTCTCTCTCTCTCTCTCACACACTCACTCACTCTTGAAATCGTAGGGGTTAGATTCAGATGAGCAGGGATGGGGCGAGGTGCGATTTTCTCCATTGTTGAAAGGGAGGGGGTTCGAAGTATGACGGAAAAAATTCGCTTTCCCCTTCTATGAACGCCAGGTAAATGTAGACGATAAGAGGGGGGAGGGGTGGCCAACTCTTCTCTTCGCCACCCGAAATCCGACATGTAAACCGGAATCGAGGTTTTCAATACCTCCCTCCCCTTTAAAGATGGCGTGGCAGCTGGGCCCCCCAAGGTTCCATCTGTCACCAAGTTCAACCAATTCGTGGCTCCCTCCGGCGAAGCGTTCACGCTCCTGTGCCAAGCGCAAGCCTATCCACCGCCATCTTCCAGGTAAGATGCCAGCCACGAGCGCGTAGCGCGCCTCGGTATTCGCTTTTCTGCTACCCCTCTTCGTTTGCCCTTCAGAAGGGAGTTGCCCTGGGTATAGTGGTGTACCTGGTACCTGGAGAAGCGCCACGTTCTCCCGGCCAGAGTACCCGTGGTTGTGCAACATTACTCCCTCACTGTTTGCTGGACCTACCCCTTCATTTCTTACACTATTTTTAATCTTGCCTATATTCACCACTTTGATTTCAGATCTTTCCTTACTGACTTCTGACCCGCTAGGGAAGTTACAAGGAGCTACAAGGAAAATAAGTGTCCGTTGGCAACCACCTCGAAGATCACTTGCGAGGATCTTAACGGTGATTTCGCAAGACTTTATCTAGTCTTGACTTGAACTGGTCAACAGATTCACTGTTGACAACTTCCGTCGGAAGTGCGTTCAAACTACCTCAGATACTGTAAGTGAAGAATTTCCCACACAGATCACGGTAGTATCGCTTCAATTCAAGTTTAAAGCCATGATTTCTTGTTCTTCCCTCGCTGAGCTGGAAAATATCTCCGTAGTCCAGTCTGTCGAAGTCTCGAAGTATTTAAACACTTCGATAAGCTGACCACGTAGTCTCCAGGTCTCCAGCGAGAAAAATATCTAATTCCCTTAATCTATCTTCATAACTTTTATGTCTGATAGAGGGAATCAGTTTGGTTGCCCTGGCTTGCACGCGTTCCAATCTCGCGATGTCCTTTCGAAATGAAGGACTCCAAAATTGTACGGCATACTCCAAGTGCGGTCGGACGAGGGAGTTGTACAGACACAGTACTATCTCCTTGTTCCGATATCCAAACTGTCGCTTTATATACCCTAACATCCTTTGGGCTTTCTTCTCCACCTCAATACACTGTTTCGAGAACTTGAGGTCACTGGTGATAGTTACACCCAAGTCCTTCTCAGTGTTGGTGGATTCAACAGCAGTGCCCTTAAGGATATAGGGTGATTGAGGATTTCGGTGGCCGATATGCATCACTTTGCATTTGTTTACATTGAAAGGCATTTGCCACGTATCAGACCACTTCCCAATCTTTCGAAGATCATCTTGCAGGCGGGCAGTACTTCCATCCTTTGCAACGTTCATACCAAGCTTGGTATCGTCGGCAAATTTAGAAATCTTGGCAACCATGTCACCGTCCATGTCGTTGACGTAGATGATGAATAGTAGTGGTCCTAGGACAGAACCTTGAGGGACTCCGCTACTAACGGGCACCCACTCAGAAGCCTGTCCATTCACCACCACCCGTTGCCTTCTGCCACTAAGCCAGTTCTCTATCCAGCCGGTTACTTTTCCGTCTATGCCCAGCGCTCGCACTTGCTGGAGAAGGCGGCCGTGTGGTACCTTATCAAAGGCTTTCTGAAAGTCAAGTCGACCACATCCACCGCCTTGTCCCGATCGTGCTCACTGAACACGAAGGGGAAGAATTCCACAAGGTTCGTCAGGCATGACCGTTTCCTTCGGAAGCCGTGCTGGGAAGTTGGTGTTGCAGGGGGTATCCCAAGAGAAGAGGGACACCTTCCCGCTCCCAGTCCCTGGGTATGATAATAATAGGTAATCTCTTACTACTTTGTGGGACCGCCTATCTCGATTCCACTTTATTGCATATCCTAGGCTACCCCTTTCTAACTTTTCTTCATACTATCCAGAGAGGTTAGGTTGGGACGAAATCCCACTGCCTGGAAGAAGTATTTGCTAGGGGGTGTGCTGGGTTGCCGACACTCTTAACCGCTTCCAGTGGACATATAAAGAAATCACAAAAGAGATGTCCGATCAGGGGGAGTTCAAGGTCGAACGTGTGATGATAAGAGAGGGAGGAGCCTCGAGACCCAATACGGCGTTTTCTTCACGTTCCACTGTGTAGGTGTATACTAGCTACCGCTTCAATGCATACGTGACATTACTGCGGAGGCGTTACTCCTGTGACCCACTTTGGCCACACAAATGTACATGTAGTTTTGATAAGTCGGGTCAACTCGAATTCTTTTTAAAACCTCGCATGAGAAATCTGTATTGTGTGAGGTTTAGTGAGTGAATTGCGGTGAGCCAACCTCTATTTCTTCGAATCATTGCAACTCATTTCTGGCCGTTCAGGCTGCGAACTGAATATTTTTTTCGAGAGGCCACTGGGCTTCTCGAATTATAAAGGCCACCTCTACTCGTGGCCCCTCCAGATTTAGAAGCACGATAGCCACCGCGCTCATTCGGAACCCGTTTGCGGGTTCTACCTCTCCTGAGCACCTCCCTGGTAAATCTGGTGACAATACGGGCTTGCGCCCCGTCCCGGCTAAAACCAAAGTTTCCCGCCACCTGGCGAGGTATTCGCAAAAGGCGAAGCGCTCGCGTGCTTCCACTGATTCGTTAGACTCACACGAGGCAAAACCCCGGAAGGTGGCCGTGAGGCCATCCTCGAGGGATCAAGTCTGCTCCAGAAAAGAGGGCAGCAAATGGGAACTTCGGCCTCCTTGCCCCTGTCTAAGGTTATACCTGGCACTTTGGAAAGCTGGACCCTTTCAAAAGACGAGGAAGGCCGGTCCTCTAAGCGGCCCCGCTCGCCAAAGGTTTCTAGGCAAGATGAAAAAAAAGGCTTGTATGCCCAGCCAAACCTTCCCCCCGTAAGCCTCCGAAGGCAGCGGCACCTTCTACGGCCAAAAGCTCCTGGAGTTCTTTCTCCAGGAACGCTACGTCAAGGATCCTTCGTCTCCTTCAAGTTAGGCCTGGTTGAGAGCTTCCTTCACTGGAATTGCAATGGACTCCGGGATAACTGGGAGGAGCTGCGGAAGTTGTCTTTTCTCCTCCTCGTTATCTATTTGCCTTCTGAAAACCATGTTGAACGCATTTCCCTTGCCTACCCTCCGTGGGGTATAAAGGTTTTGTAACTCCACTACCACTTGATGGGGGCCGGAAAGGTGGCTGCGCAATTTACACGCCACATGTCTGGTTCTCTTTTTAGCTTTAAATACCTCCTTTCCGGCAGTGACAGTGAAGCTACGCCCAGATAGAAGGTATACTTATATTTCAGTCTATATTCCACCGTCAACTGACCTTGATATGAAGGATTTCCAATGAATCGTGGCACGATTGTTAAGGCCCTCTCTCCTCGGGGACCTGAACATATTTTAGGCTTCGTTTAGCGCGATATGAATAACCGTCATTCATTCGATGCGTATCCCGATATTCCCATTTACATCAACAACCTTCGCACATTGTTGCAGAAAATAAAATCTTTCTCTATTGAGAAGGGCAGTGAATCTTTTTCCTTGTCGCTATATATCACGATTTTGGTTTCCGGTAGCAGTGATTTTTTTCTCACATCCTGAAAGCTAAAAATTCAGATGATTTCTTCGAAAGACTGAAATCACTTAAGAGATCGCTCAATTCATGTTGAATAAAAGGTTATGCAACCTATGCAGGTCCTTCGAAATCACTGCTAATTTTCCCCAGATGTGCTTTCTCTCAATAGTTGATTCATCATCTTCTTTGAGAGAGCTCTGGAAGATGGCTCTCTGCCAAGGATAAATCTATTTACTCCGCTTATGTCCATCGATGTCCTTTATATTCACTAAACAAAAATAACTGTTTTTTATGTTCTCTCTATCCCATTGTTATATCAAATTTCAGACACCTCCTCTTTCCGTTGGCTTATTGCCGCAGAGGGTCTGTACACTTACACACAACATGAAGAGCCCATGGCTTTATCTCGGTCCCCTAGTTGTAATTGAAATCGGCAAAATAAGGTCTTTTCACCAAATTAATAAAGTTCTCTTTTGAATGAATGTGTTTTTTTCCGGAAATAAAAACAAAAACATCTGAATGATTTAAACGCTTTCTTCGTGATAAACCCACGTCAGCACTTGTAACTGCAAAGAATTCACGTTAGTCCATGTACGATATACATGCAAAGCACCATCCTTACCCAAAAACCATATCTACATTTTAATCATACAGATTTATTTAGATTTACGTGCAATTCATAATACCGTTCCAGAACGATAATAAAGTGCGTAGTGACGTATGTAAAATCTCAAAAACTAGAGCTGCTCGAACAAAGTGACTAGTATTTACTGAATCATTGGCACAGGCATTTCCAGGATAAGGTCTAAAATCCCAGGCACCAAGAAAATATTGGAGGAAGGGGGTTTCCCAGTGAATTATCCAATAAAATACCCGCGTAGACCTGTATTTTTCTGATTGGTTGAATGAGTTATGCTTGTCATTCACACTAGGTGGATTCGCTGCTGGGCCTCCTAAAGTACCGTCAATGGCTAAGTTTGACCAATTCATGGCCCCCACTGGTGAGCCACTTAGGCTCATGTGTCAAGCGCAGGCCTATCCAATCCCAAATTTCAGGTAAGCGATTCCATAGAATCTGCTAGTTTTTAACTATCATGCTGGGTTGGTCCCTTTTTAAGGCGGGTTTGCCAGCGGTCCACCCAAGATTCCCCGCAGAGCAAAGGGAGACCAGTTCGTGACCCGGGAAGACGATTCTGTGACGCTGTTTTGCGAGGCGCAAGCCTTTCCCGTCCCGCAGTTCAGGTACGCATCTGACCAAGGCAGTTTTCTCCATTTAACCATTTCGCGGCTGGAATGTATTGGAGGCGCCGCCGTACGAGTTCGGGGTTGTGCATTTAATTTGGCCCTGCCTTCATGTATGTTAATACTGACACCCAGGAAGGAGTTTGTGTTGGTGTTATTGGGCGTTTGTGCTCTTTGTGTTTGTTCCTGAAGGCGACATCCCGGCTCCAACAATGAGGTATGACAAGGTCTGCTGAACTTAAGTCACCCAGAATCCTCGCTCTCCCTGCCCGCTCAGTTCCTTTGTTTCCTCTGCTCGTCCACTTCGCTCATTCCCCCTTTGATTTTAGAGAGGAACCTTCTTGATGGTTCTTAGTTTCGTTCTCCTAGATTCTCCCTATACATGTATGGCCAGAAACATGCATGGTCCAAAACTTTTATAGTCCCCTGGTACTTAATGAAAGAGGAAGCATGATTTTGATCTTTTTTTTTAATCTAAAACCAACCGGGGAATATTAGCTAGGACTTGTTTTGATAAGGCCCTTAAAAGTGGTGAAGTAAAAATGTGTGGATGGTACATAGCCAAAAAAAGAAACTACTTGGGGTTTCTAGAGACCAGAAAAACCTGTAATTCTTTTGAGTTTGGCCCCTTTTACCTCTCATGTTACAATGTAGGTCCACACTACAAAGGCCACCGCAGGATGTTTCTGACGACCACAGTTGAGAGCTTGATTCTGACACCTTACTCCCGCCATTGAGCGATGTTCATCCTCTCACTTCTGGAGTCGTTTTCTGGGTATCTTTATGTACAAATGTTCCTACCTTAGGATTCGTTCGTTTTTTAATCTTTTCCTATATCCCCCACCAGTGTTTGTGTTTTTATCGGTTTTCTTCGTCTCCCCGGATTATTCCTGAGGTTTATCGTTCCGTTTCTCCGAGCTCTCCCCAATTTCTGCTAAATTTTTCTCTTCACTATCCGTGTTTCACTTCCATAAATAAAAACTAGTAAGATGGAGTGATTCAATAATTAATTGTCGTTTTAAGCATAGGGGGAGGTCGCCTTCCAGCCTCCAATGCCCCCAATGAAGGCTGAGGCGGTGTTGGTAAATGTCACCACTCCAGTTACTGCCTAGAGAAACTAGGACCCTATTTTCGGTCCTCATGCCGTGTCAGAAGAGTTACCTTCGAGCACTTTTTCATTTGCACTTCAGAACTTCGATGCTTTATTGAGATTTAGTACAAGCTTTGACCACACAATAGTCCATGTGATTTAAATCTGGTGAGCTGAGAAGCCAAAATTCCTTTGACCAAAGCCCGTTAAAATTTGCCTGGCACCACTTTGGAACTTTTTGTGCTGTGTGTGAAGTTACTTCATCTTGTTGAAATGTTACACCGGCATTTCCTATGGTGGCATCTACCTAGGGGATGACTTGATCCTTCAACATCTCCAAATGAACAATTTGAGTGATTTTTACCTTCCTTTCAATGAAGATGAGAGGTGATTTTTGGCCCGTTAATGTTACGCGGGAATCTCATTTTTATTTTGTGCCCAAACACGATCATTCTCTGTGTTGTGGGTGTCTGAACAATGAACAACTTCTCATCCATCCACTGAACTGGAGGCTGCACATCATCAAAGAGCCATTGGAGGAGCAGCAACTTTGCTCTTTCGCCTTTCTTCTATTTGGGGGGTTGGAAAGCAGATTTCCTTTAACTATCTTGAATGGACGAAGCTTCAGATCATCTTTCAGCAATTCTTCGCATGGTTACATGGCTTACTTTGGTCTCTAAAGCAAGTTGTCTGGCAATCCTTGAATTTTACCTGATCCTGCTCGTGTTCTTGATAAGGGTTGGGGGTCCTCACTCATGGGAGACGACTGCCTCCCTCTTTAAGCCGTTTGAAAGCTTTACTAAACCCAGATTTGCTTACAATATGGTTCAATATTCAATAAATCTTAAAGAACCTGGAAAAAAGTGATTAATGATATTTAAAATGATTTGTAAAATAATCCGTCTACACTTCGTGTTTCCATCCTATACAAGTCTTTGGTCCTGCCTCATTGTCTGTCTTTGTCTCCAAATGACATCTTCACATCTTGACCCTCCTGTCCATGACCAGTAAGACTAAGTAACGGGTTCATCTCTGAGCCGGACCTTCTCTGGTTACCCAGAGGCCGGTGGACAACTTACAGTTGGTGCGTCTTTCCGCAACCTGGTATGTTACCTCTTAAAGATACGAAAACCTTACATGCTGTAATGGAGGAGCGATGGATGCGAGATATAGCTCACCAGTCCTTTTCTGAGGTCAAGAGAGATCCTGAAAATCAAGGGCGCTTAGGTTTTTTTTTCTAATAGTTATCCATGTTTTGAAACCTCGTCCCAGCCTGGTGTCAAGGGGTGTGTGGAATGATTGCCATAGCACAATTCATTCTGGGGAAGGGCCTGCCATTCTACTACCTTAAGAAGAAAGTGGTGCTTCCCCTCTACCACTCGTTATTCTAAGGGAACCAGCCCAAAGGTGTTCCCTCTATACTATCAAGCCGGTCTACTCTTCACTTTATCGATACCGGGCTCATTTAAAAGCATCTTGCCGTATACATGCTCACACTGGATCCGGGTCACGGCTATGGCCCAAGAGGAGGGCCTTCTTCGCGTGTTCTTCTAATGTAAAAAAAAAAAAACCCACTGCTTCCATTTTCACAGCCAGGTTTGTTGTGATATGCGTCTCGGTATGGGTATTTCTCGCCGTGGCCGTTCTGGTGGCCGTTTTGTCATAGCGACTCGTTGAGGCCGGTAAATGGCCCCAAGGCATTGGATTCTCAGTACTACCTCGTCTATATGATTATCTTCTGCTTGGTCCCAGGACATGTACGGGTGGTAGGAAATGGGGCGAGCTAATCAGATACCCAGTCTCACTGCACAACTGTCATCGGACAGTCGTTTTGTTCTTCTCTACTGACTCTATGGTGGGTATCAGTTCAGCTCCTCACGCTACATAGTAAAAGAAGATAGGGAAGACAGTCTCCTTGAGTATGGAGATGCGTGTCACGTGTCTCACCTATTGCCCTACGTTTTACCGACACCTGTTCCGGTTCCCAGACGACAGGAGTCACTACCGTCTCCTTTCAAGTTCTTGGCGCATGCATGCTCCTGCGTGCCAGGTTGTGATGTTATAGAGACCTTGGAAGAGACGTGCCTCGTGCAAGTTAAGATCATATGCTGTAGCCAAGACCCTGTTTCCATTTCCTTTTGTTTTGGGTGAACGTTTTACTTGCATCACGGATATACGTAATTTCCTAGATGTAGATTAAAAGATTAATAATTGGGTCTTTTGGCGGTTATACCCCTGTTCGTTGTCTCTGATTGGATTTTACCCTTTTCCAAGTAGTTTCCACACATTTTCACGGTTCTCTAAATTCCAACCTTTGGCGTAGTTACCATTGTTGGCTTCTTCTCTTTACCTTAACATTCCCGACCCAATCCCAGCTTCAGCAACACTGTCAATGCACTAGCGCCTCTGCCTTGAATTTTTCTCTCTAAACCACGTCACCATTGAAACTACATTTGAGATTAATGCATCTTTTTATCTTTAGAACGGACTCGGAAAAGCATTCTTTAACGACCGTTTATTTTTCACTTTGTCGTAGTCGTGATAAATGAATTCATCGTTCGCATTTGCGACGTTGATGAACAAAGGCGATTGTTAATCTTCCCTCGAATCGCTCAGTAGTTAAATTTGCGTCTCGCGTTTGTCTCAGGAGCGAATGTAAGGTCGTTTTAAATGTTTGATCATGTGGTAAGAGCTTGCTATTTATTTGTCGCAATAGATGGCGTTGCTAGCGGTCCTCCCAGAGTGCCCTCTGGTGCCAAGTTGGATCAATTTAACGCGAAGAGTGGGAGAGACTTTTCTTTGCTGTGTCAAGTGCAGGCGTACCCTATCCCCAGTTTCAGGTAAGGCTGGAATGTGTTGCGTGTCTTCATTGCCGCTCGCAAATGTTAGCTAAGTGGCGAAGAGCGGCTAATTTCTTTTGCCCGAATGAAGAAATGCCTCTATTGCCTCGGGGTGGCTTTTGCGATTAACTTGAGAGAGACCGTGTGACTTATGCGATATGTCTCGTGTACTCAATTTGAAGGTGGTTTTGCAAGCGGGGCTCCAAAGGTGCCGCGTAGGGCCAAGTCTGACCAGTTCATTAGTCGCGAGGAGAACTCTATTGCCCTATTCTGCGAAGGTCAAGCCTACCCAGTTCCAGAGTTCAGGTAAGGTACTTTTGGTGGTAGGTTTAGGAGTTTGTGTCTCTATTCTGCGAAGGTCAAGCCTACCCAGTTCTAGCGTTCAGGTAAGTTATTTTTGTGGGTACGTTTGTATTGGTCATGAGGTACATTCGTGTTTGATTGATATTTCCAGAATGCTAAAATCCAAAGATGGAAGTTATGTCATCGGTGAGAGGTAAAGAGGAGGTGGGGCTATTGAAAGAGGTAATAGGTTTCTGCTTTTCGTTCGGAGCTCTTCCCAAATACTGCTTCCATTTCGCCATTTCCATTAATGCGAAATTTTCCTTCGCACTACTATCTTTTTAGCATTCCATTTCGATTCTTTCTCGCCGGTCTGTTTTGTCCTTCTCGGTCGCCCTCTCCGTCGCCTTCTCCGTTTTCTTCGCACAAATCGAGACACCGGATCGGAACTCATTCGGGATCCGAAATCAGCACCACACACGGAGCCCAAAACCAAAGGGGTTCGGTCAGGGTTGTGGAAGTGGTGACGTGTGCTTACAACACCTCAACTGCTTGGGTCTGGAATATAAAGACTCTAATGATAGACACTTTGAGCCCCCATCCATTTGTGCATCTTTACGTGAGTGAGTGGCATCTCGTGTGACCTATTGCCCCTCCAGATCCCGTTTCCAGCCAGCCCCCGAATGTGGCCGAGACTTCCCGAAGTGACTCATTCATCCGCCCCTCCGGAGCCGCTTTTTCTCTCCTCTGCGCCGCCCAAGGTTTCCCAGTGCCGGAATTTAGGTAGGCCTCCGAATCCTCTATACCCGCTGTCGGGCCTATTCGAGGCTTCCATGTGCTATCTTCCTTAGTTCTCGTTTTGAAGTTGGACTCGAGTCTATTGTCGTTGTTTTTCACCTTCACTTTTCCTGGTTTGCTTTTTCTCTCTACTAGCCACACAATTCATTGTAACATCTCATGTGTTAGGTTTGATTGGTATTCCGCGTGATGGTTTAATTAGGAAACGAGGTTGACCTCGTCTCATTTAACAATAGCTCGCAGGCTGGGATTCTTATGTATATCTGTTTACATATGTAAGTTATGGGGTTTTGCAGAAGTCTCTCTCATCCCTGCATGAAGGCATGGCATATGTTACTTTCATTCGCTCCCATTTTCTACTTATGCATTGTCTGTTTACGTTACTTCACTACCGAGCGCTTGTTTTTGTCTTGACGTAACGAAGGCGATTTTGTGCCTCCGTTTCCAAACAGAACCCGTCTCCAGCTCGGCCCCGACTCTCACCAATAAGGAGAAATCCAGGTCTTACGACGCGATGGCCACCACTCACTTTAGTTTGTTCTGTGAGGCTCATGGCTATCCGGTACCGAGGTTCAGGTAAAGTCCATCACAGTTCGAATACTTGCGCGCTGGACTAGAATAACAAAAATAACAAAACGTCCTTATGTGTGTGTCTGGCTGTATTTGTAGACTAGATCTGTGTGTGCGTTATTCCTAGATTTCAACAGATTAGCGCCTCTTTTTCCTTTTCCACACATAAATTGATCTACACCCAACGCTCTCATCCCTTCATCCACCCACTCGGTAGTTCATTCGCCTTTGTTGTTAAATTTCAAAGGAAAAAATCTCCCAAAATTTCGATTTTTCTTTGAGCTTCGTTCGCGCCTTTGGGGAAGCTGTAAAACGTGCCCCGTCGTTCTCTGATATTGGTACTTTGACTCGTTTTATCGCTCTCGGAACTCCAAAGTTGGGCTTGATTTTGACTCATCGGGGGCGAGCTCAACTTTAATATAGGAACCTGGATGTATCTGACATCTAAAGGATTTCATGCTCTCCCAGCCCCAACACCCGTAGATGGGTCTACTACGCAGGATTTCTAACTTGCATCCTTTACAAACTCTTTTTAAAAAACTACTGGGTGGAGATGAGTATGTAAGTTTTCTTCGTTTTTTATTCCAATGAATTAAAAGATCATATCTGCAAATATATTCCTGCTTTCTTGTGTGCGTCCCTGATCACCCCTTAAATTGAAAACGCTCGAAGAAGTTACATTCCTCTGCTCACTCCTCGTCTCCGTGGTCGCTTCTTTATACCCCCGTGGTATTCGTTGCGTCCCTATGGCCTCCTCACCCCCTCTATTCTATCTCCAAGATCCTATCACCAGTCAGTCGCCCAAAGTCTCCGGCGCAAGGGGAGACACCTTGTCCACTCGAGACCAATCGGACTTCGCGCTTTTCTGTAAGGCGCAGGGCTTTCCCATACCCCAGTTCAGGTGAGTCCGGTCTTTTATGTGTGCCTCACAAACATGTTCTATCTCATGCTTAAAAATCTTTAGTTTTTCCATCAAGTATGCTCCCCTTTGTGTGATACCCACTGCCATTTTTACTCATCTCATTTTCTTTTTATTCTCATTCTTTTGCTTATCAAATCCTCCGTTCTTCTTTTATTTGTTCCTTCTTAACTACGCTTATTAGCTTTAATTTTGTTTAAAATTGATTTAAGAAGGTTGCTTCCGAGATCTCTTTGGGGCTTAAATGTTTAGTGTGGTGAATGCACTCAGGAGTGGTTGTCTATTGTGGAAAATATGCTTGAAATGTGTTTTTTCTAGAGGAGTTTGACCAGTGGTATGGAAGTAAGATCTTTCGTATTTTTCGGCTAAATTGAGTATTTTCTTTGTACCTTTTGATTTCGCACATCCGGAATGAGATTTTGCACTAGTTTTCCTTCTCGCTGTTCTAGTTCTTGCCTTTTGACGGTCTAAACATTAATTCCAAATTAGTAGTACAACCCTCCGGTTCCTTTTCTTGTCGGGGATTTGAGTTCATTTTGATGTCCGTCTTTTGCTTCGTGCTTCTTTTAGCACCGTTTTCCAGTCAGCCTCCCAAAGTGGAGTCCGGGGCGAGGGGCGATATCTTGATTCAGAGGCATCTGGACTCCTTCGCCCTGTCCTGCAAGGTGCAAGGCTTTCCTGTACCCGAATTCAGGTAAGTGGTCATTTAAGAAGGGACTCATCTTTGCACCAATCTGCACTCTGCATCAAACAGCGACACTGTTACACCTCCCCCCCCCTCCCTCTTGGGAACAGTGGCGGATAGAAATCGGCGCTCCTTTGCTCAGGTTTAATATGTGAGGGTCTTTCTGCTTCCTCCTAACTGGCCAATCTCGCCCTCCAGAGCCTTTCTCGAGTCAACCTCCGAATGTGGACGAGCTCTTCCAGAGCTTCACGTTGACGCGCGATTCCGGAACTGCTTTTTCCTTGGTATGCAGAGCCCAAGGATTCCCGGTTCCGGAGTTTAGGTAAATAAGCCCCCCCACGATTGTGCATTACAACTCTGCCTCTGACTCCGTCTCAACATCTTGGATGGATAAAGGATTTTGCCCTTGTATTTTCATGTTATGTTCCTCTAACGTTCTTTCGGCTTGAATTACTGCGTCAATAGGTTTGTTATCATGATTTCCTGGTTCTATCTTCTGTCCTGGCTTGAAGGTGGCAAACTCAGATTTTCGCGTTTTTATGGTTCTTTATAATTTTACCCACCTTTATATCCATTCACTCTGCCTCTTCATCCCCTCTCTCCACCTCTCAAACTTATTTCTTACATCCTCGGTCGATTTAATCCCATTCCAAATATTGCACTGTGCCATTCCTATCGCTATATATACACGACCCAAATGAATCTAATCGAGAGACGCGTTCGCATTCACCTCACTCGCTCAAATTTTGTCTATATGGTCTTTAATTGACCCCCCCCCCCTCCCTCGCAAGAGACAAGCGAGTTCTGACTCGGTCACTCTCTCTCGCGGTCAAACTAGAGCCTTTCTCGAGCTCTTCCCCGTCGTTCATTGAGAAAGAGAAGATACGTGGCTACGAGTCCCAGTCCGGAGCCACCTTCAGCCTCTTTTGCGAAGCCCACGGAAATCCCGTGCCTCAGTTCAGGTACTCTAAGAGTCGAGCCGTCGCAGGTAATGTCCGTACATGTTTGCAGGCATCGGGAAGTCGTGAGAGAGGTAAATGGGTCTTTCTTCTGAGGTGCCGGAGGATTCGGCAAGTAGGTTTTTGAGGTTTCCCCCTGTTTGTTGGCAAAAAGTGACTCTAAGGAATTGGAAAGTTTAATAATCATGAAATACTTCATGGTTCATCAAGAAAAGTTGGAAATGTACAGTGCCCTTCTTTATATACCATGTATATGTGTACGTATTTCTAATTTGCTCATTCGTTATTATCAAGTCGAGACGGGACGGTGGCCGATCATCTTATTTCTGCACTCCGCTTCATTGCCACCTGCCCTCCTCGAAGCCATTTTGGTCCTGGGTATTCTACCGCCCGCGTTCCCAAACTGAGCGCTTGGAATCTCGCCCTCCCCCCCTTCGTTGCAGATCCCAGGGCGCACGGTGCCCCGCGCCTCTCCGAGAGCGAGAAGATAGACGCCTCGAAGGTGAACCAGGGACGCACTGCCACCCTCCACTGCATGGGCCAATCGAATCCGCCCCCGCACTTCGGGTATCTCGAACTTCGTCACTATGTACCATCACGAGAAGTCCCGAGTGACAGGGGGCAAGGGACCACTGTGAATGGAAGGTCGTTAAAGAACTGGTGGGGAAGGGCAGGTTCCGGAGAGTTGCGTGTAAATAGCCCATCATCTTGTCATCACCCTTACACAGCTCTTCATCTACCGTAACTTCACTACTGTTCCCTCACACATCTTTTCAAAAGTTCTCGGGAGTGGGGGGTGGATTCTCCCACTGGTCTCATTTTTCTTGTAAAGGACTGGGTGATTGGAAGGCTGGTAAATGTTAGGGTGAGATTTTTGCGGGGTGATTGAGAAGAGGTTGAAATGTTTGGGTGTTATTCCTACCGAGTAGGTGGGAGGTGAGGCTTTTACGGCCTGATTAAGGTGAGGGTGACTAGTCGTTTGAGTGCGTTGAGCGAGTGTAGCAGGTTCCATGTTCCGGAGAGATGCGCGCTACTCCCCCCCCTCCTCCCACACACGCCACCCCCACCACACATTTCCACTTTCCTTACCAGACGCTTTTCGAAAGCTTTTTAATATTGAATGCCTCTGGTCCTCATGCCCACACCCCACTCCGGCTCTGACGCTACTCCTTACATTCCTCTCAACACCCATTATCTATCTCATCACAGTGAGTTTGGGGTCAGCGGCCCCTCGCTTGTCCATAAGCGATAAATTAGTGGCATCCGGGGCCATTGAAGGCTCCAAAGCCACACTCAATTGCAAAGCTCAGGCAGCGCCGCCGCCTCGGTTCAGGTACGTATTTGTTGTTGTAGCGTCTGCGCTTATTGGATCGGTGGAGTGATTGTGTGAAGTCTGCGCTTATTGGATCGGTGGAGTGATTGTGTGAAGAAATTCTTCCCTTAAGTAGAGGGAAATGTAAATTCCGGTTGAGGAAGCCATTCATTCAAAGCTTACCTCCTCCCTTCGCCCCCATTTGATGATGGGGAATAAATCCTTTTCGTTCATTCGGTCGGAGGTAACTTCTAAGGGACACTAGGTGAGGGAAGTAAGGTACGTCGAGGGATCGGTTTGCGACGGATCCTGCCCCCAGATTTGGTATGCGATAGACTTCCCACGAAAGTATGACTTCAGCTGCCTACTAAAGCATCAGCAGTTTTCATGAGTTCGAACCACGGTGGTTAGGCACTTCGTTCCACGAACCCACCATCACACACTCGCTCCAACTCTCAAACTCCTATCAACGCCGGCTTCGAAATTATCGCAGAAAGTCTCGGGTCGGCAGCCCCTCGCTTGTCCATTAGCGATAAATTGGAGGCATCCGGGAGTAGACTAGGTGGAAAAGCCACCCTCCATTGCAAAGCCCAGGCAGCCCCGCCTCCACAATTCAGGTATGTATAGGCCACTGCCTTGCACTGATTGCCTGACCCAACCTTGATTGGAAATTGGTGGGGACGTGCAATTGCGATGTCCTCTGCGGTCCCGACCATGTCCCCAAATTACAGAGGTATGTTTTTTAACTCTTTATTTCATCAACGTACCGAATTGTCGTTTGTGGGTCAGGCATTAATCCCATGAGTTTCGGTGTACACAAGGAAAGAACTGTAAACGAGACGGCCTAAAATTGCTATCAATATCCACGAAAAGGCGGACATGAAAATTGAGGAAAGAAGGCAGTAGGCTCACAAGGAAACTTTTTTCTAGATCCGTCCATGTATTTTGCCTCTGTCAAAGATAATGACCGGAAAATTTACCGTCCTTGCCCTACCACCGTCCACTCCCCACAGAAGTTCCATATACCGACCCATAATTTCCCGCATTGTCCCTGTAACAGACTTATCTAAATAACACTTAATTGTGGTAACGTTGGCGGGGGCCTACATCACAAACTGTAGGGTCGAAGGGGGCAGAGATCATCTATTAACAACAACAATTATGGAAATGTCATATTACCTTTATCTTAGCGACGGATACTCGAACGATCAAATCTCCTAAATGCCTCTCCATAACTGCTTAACTCTGTACATGAAGTAACAATCAAGCGGTTGCCCTTTGACCTGGTGTTGGGTTAATTCCGATACCTAATCCCCCAAATTTCATAATGAGCCGCGCCTAGTTGACTCCATTTTTTTTACGGTAAATATGTAGATTGGCGACTCGAACGATGGGACGTACTATTTCGTCCGTGTTCCAAAATGCTTCACGTTTTTGGAGTAAATTTAAGGACGGCTCGTGTTGGGGTAAATACAATGGGGGACCACCCTACGATAATCCTGAGTTTCAATCAATTGAGGGGGTCTGGGGGGCACAGCCCCCAGTATATAATCCTAATTGTTTATAGAATAATGTTATAACGTTTACAGAAGTGAATGATTTAACCAAAAATGGCGTAAGTAAACAGCGTTTTTCGTTTGTTTAGGTTCGGGCATTTTTTTTTGTAAAAAAAGATGGCGCCGGCTATATTTCTGATAGGACTCAAACGCGCATGAATATTCAGGCAGGGGTGAACGAAATATAAACACACAAAAATCCACTTTTTTGGCCGAGCCGCTAATCTACATATTTACCTTTTTTACTACTCGGCATATGTTACCTCCACTCTTATCGTATTTTCACTTATTCCAACTCCATCACTTTCACTACGAATTGTAAAAAGTTTCTCGGCGGAGATTCTTCCGTGGGTTTGGGTTTATTATAAACAAAAATAAAAGAAAAAAATCCTAATGATAATCAATAACCGCACATTCTAAAAAGACCCCCCCCCCACCTCCTTTTTTTAGTGGGGAAAGTTTAGGTTTTTAGTCATGGCGACAAGATGGGCCAAGGCTTCCCCTATTCATTTGTCTTCCGGGGTTTGTTGTGGGCAATGATTCACGCCCTGGACACTTGCCCCTGAAGGAGGGCTATTATTGTGTCACTCTGGCTCCTCATGCGCCCGGGCAACATCAAGAACGGCATGGGGTACCGAGGTCGTCATGCAAAAGCCTCAGTAGCTGGTATCGAAGAAGGGTCAAGTGGTAAAAACAGTGCCCTGCCCCCTTCGGGCCGATGCTCAATCGAGTCCATTGATCCTCGCTCCTTTACCTCCCCTGCGCGATAGCCCCCATCGGCTCGACGTTCCCCCGCCTCTCCTTGAGCGAGAAGTTCCAGGTGTCCGGCGGCAACAGAGGCCACGAGGTCGACCTCCACTGCCAGGCGCAAGCGAATCCACCCCCGCACTTCCGGTAACCACACCCGCGGGGGGTCCAAGTAGACCTCCCCTTGATCACTTCTCTTCCCTATGCAATGTCCCTACTTTGGCTTCCCTTCAATTGAGTCGCGTCTCCCCCCCCCTCCCACCACCACCTTTCCGCTTAGCCGAGACGTGTATGTTTGCTGTGATTGCTACCCTTGTCCTTTAGAGTGTTATCAAGATGCATCCCCACACATGCTCTCCACACATTGACCGTTACTTCGTGGGATTACACCCGATCCCAAGACTAAAATCCTTTGTGTACATGACGTGGATCCCCAATTTGAGTTAGGGGGGGAACCTCCCCTTCCCTCTGTTCCTTATGTTATTTTATTAATTGACAATAGAGAGAGTTCTGGTATAACCAACGAAGGCATTAACGCAGAATGAAGGGAGAGATGGAGACAAAGAAGAAGAAGAGTGATGGTGGGTAAGGATGTCAAACCATGTCAACTCTAATTACTGGGTTCTAGGAAGAGAACCCCCTCGATAGATTCCGTCCCAACAACGGTGTCCTCAAATGTTCATCCCGGCACCTTCTCCACTCCCAGCGGTGTAATCACATGGGGGTTCTTAATTCCGGGGGAGTGGGCAGGAGAAAAGAAACCCCTTGAAAAGAATGAAGGGAATGGGGGGGGGGAAGATGGCGGTTATCTTGGCTACTGGGGGTTGTGTGGGGGAGCTGGGCTGTTTTCGAAGCCCCTCCCCCGAAGGAAGCGTGAATAGGTCTGTTGCAGCCAGCAGTCATCCTCCGTCCTGGCACTATGGGGACGTTGACGCCCTTTTCGACACGAAAGCCAGGGTCAAGGACCCCTTTTGGCATCCTTGTGGCTGCCCCCCCTCCCACTCCGTATTTCCCATCGCCCGGTAATCCCTTCCCAGTGTTCATTTCCGCCCCAGAGTAGTTCTCGAGTGCGCCATTTTAAGATAAGGCGTCAATTTGAAGGCACTGATTGCCTGGGAATTTTTGCTCTTCATCATACTGCGTTGCGACCATTTGTAGAGGCTCAGACCAAGATTTGGGGTGGTTCGCGTTTAAGTATTGCCGCTTTGGCCTATTAATCGCTAGAAAATTGTATTGGTAAAAATCTCGCCGTCATTTCTTTTATTTTTTATGTCACGCTATGTATTTCAAGTAATCGATGGGAATGTTAAAACTGCACAATTTTGACGCTACTTGTGTATGAGGAGGAGTAAGGGGAGTCACGTGGTGCATTGATTGTCGTGCTGCCGTATTAAAGTTGCTGTCCCTACTACGATCTGCGGCGATGCCAAATCTTAATGGCACCTCGCTGCCACGTCTTGCATGACGCTGCAGCCCTGCCAAGTTGGTCTGGGAAACTCCGGACCTCATGAACTGACTATTTACTTTATTCAGGTTATCGTTATCCAAGATGAATTAATTGACCTTCTGGGTCTCCTTACAAATCGCAATTGTTTTTACCCGTTGGGGTGGAAGTGATAATAATAAATAGTATGACAGACGGCGAAGGTTCCATCGTGATGGCAGAGCGTACTGAGGATCTCTCCCAAAGCGTGCTTTGGCCCATCGTTGGGTGTTGTGGGTGTTAATAAATGGGCTCTAATCGCTAAAATACTGGACATTCACGTCAAATCTAGGCAAAGGCTTTCGCAACAAACAGCAAGAGGTTCTCTCACACACACCTCACCTCAATCCCTCGTTCGTCCTTTCCTCGGGTTGCGGTTGTCACTCCCTTTTCTTCTTTTCCTTTATTCCATTGACGCCTTATTTTATTTTCCTTTATTTCCACTTCTCAGCTCCTCTTTCGTTAGCACCACGCCTCCCGAGTGCCTGGCACTGATACTAATGGCTCTTCTTACCCGCCCGGTCAGCCCCCGCCAGCCACCAGGCTCCGCGCGTCTCGGGAAGTCGTCTTCTGGAGCAGACGGCGGAGATTGGGGTGCCTCTGGATCTCGCTTGCCAGGCCCAGGCATTCCCCCAGCCCTCCTACAGGTATCGGAGGAACTCCACGCTTCGTCTCGTTTTGTGGACTGTAAAGGCCATTTGTGCCCCGGGGATAAACGGATGGAGGCCACAGAAAGGACTTCAATAGGGTCCGGTAACCATGAATTCTGGAGCCTGGCAGGGGAAAGTTAAAGCACAAGGATTTGACTTTTTAAAGGGAAAACTAACGAGAGCATCTCCTTCAGAGATTTTGGAAAGGGGTTCGTTAAGTAGGTGAGAGGAAGTGACTACTTGAGGGACGCTACCAGCATGCAACTCTCGTCAATCTATCCTCGGTCTGCAGCCTCAAGTCATGCGATGGAGTCGGGGTGGGGGGGGAGTCAAGCGCGCCCTTAAAAATTTGTCCTTAAAGTGTGTCGGGTATATGGAATTGAGCATCAAATTTGAGGGACAGTCAACTCGGATCAAAACTTCCACTCGAATTCCTTGGGAATTACTGAGGACGAATTATTCTGGACAGTGAATCGTAATCAAGGGCACAAATACCCCTTGAGAATTCATCCGTAATTATTGTGGTTAAGCTCTGGAACACAGTCTACCAGATTTGATTTAAAATATTTGCCTATTTATTGGCAAATGTGGTAAGTGCTCGAACGAATCATCGGAAGATGGTTTAGATTCTTCCTCTTCCGGAAAATACCCCTACAAATCCCTGCGACCGCTCTTTATTCGGCCAATCCAGCCTTCGCTCTTTCTCTGCGCCCGAAGGGGAGTTGCTTTCGTTGCGGAATGGAAGTGAGGGGACGAAAGTTGCGCTCCTTTCACCCATAGCCTCCCATTTTCTCAGGCAGGTTGCCCATCCCTCATTTCAATTCCTTTAAACTTCACTTTTTTTCCACTTTCATCAAGAACGTCTATATCAAACTTTCTGGCCTTTTAATTCTGCTGGTTCTAGAATAAGTTTTTAATGAAATCAAATAAGGTTTAGACAGCATATGTAGGCACATATGAAAAGTTTATTTGCGTTGAACTGTTTTTATCTATGTGTAGAAATGAATATGTGGCTAAGAAAAACCTAAAACATATACGAAAGCAATTGATTTATAACTAAATATAAAACACATTTATTGCATAATTCCTCGTCTTAGCAAGGTCTAATATCGTCTCTATTTGCGCTTAGTCGTCTACATTAGTTACCTCCGCCTACATCTGTGTGTAAATCCGCAGTCCTTAATTTCCGCATAAAAGAAACCTAATTAATGAGGGTTATGAACTTTTCCAATAATTGATAGAGCCAAATGTGCAACGTGGTTTGGGTGTGCAGATTTGTCTTAGTAATAATTCATAATTTCACAAAAGGCCTCCAATAAGAAGAAACATTATTAATTGGCTCAGATTGTTGATGTAAGTTAATTGGGTGCTAATGAATAGACAAAGGAATTGGTCAAATGGAAGGAAATACTGTACTTATGAACGACTTTCAACAACACCTGCGTAATCGAAAGGCCAATGAGCCGCAGAAGTTAAATAAGCTTAACCCCGTGCATTTATCAGTCATGTAATCTGATGAGCCTCATTTTCACTTGAACTAGAATGTTAACCGCAATAATCATCGGTACTGGACCCGAGAAAACCTAAACTGGCTGAGAGAAGAATGCATTGGCCAATGGCTAAGGCAAAGTTGTGTTTCCATCACATTTTCTTTTTACCGGGAACCATTCTGGCCAAAGCGATGAAGCGTTTGTTAATGCACGATACCCTGACCTTCCAATCTCATCCCTTGCCACTTTTTTATGAGAGTTTATTTAAGTCAAATCTACGCAACAAAATTACCCCACATAATGAATTAAAAGGGAGAATTCAAGCAGATAGTAATGAAATTAACAGTCAAAATGCGACAAATGGCGGTTTCGAAATACATAGCAAGGCTGACTTTACTGAATGAAAATGGTGGTGGAATTCTCGTTGAATCTTATAACTATGTACCTTTATAAGAGTAATTAAATTTATGTCTCAAAACTTCGTGTATGTACCTACCAGACAATGGCTTCGCCACTCCCCCCCTTGCGCTTCGCTACTAAGATTAAAATTTAAAATAAAAAAACAAAACAACCATGGGTAAATTTTTATAAATTTTCTGAACTTCGCCAATTATAATAATTTTAAAAAGGAACTCTAAACTAAATTTTCCCCCTTTCAAAATATCACGTTGCTAAAATATAGTTATAGAAAAAGATATATAAAAATAAATTTTCTGAACTTCACCATTTGTAATTCTTTGGGTTTTAAAAATTTCACAAAATATCGATACTTATATTCATTTCTGAACTTCACCATTTTGTTTTTTTGATATTAAAAGAGAATTATTAGAAATAAATTTGATAAAATAAACATAAGTCATAACCAAACTAAGATGAAATTATTATTCAAATACTCAAAAAAATTCCCTTCTTAAACTATAGAGTTAGTGGTGATGATGATGATGTCTAAATTTGATTTGATTTTATAAAAAAGGTTAAGTATTAAACCCGCAAGAATTAAAAAGTCCACCCTTTATATCCCCGTTAGTTTTTGCAAGACATTACGACCACAAATTTTTAAATGGTGGGGATGTTAAATGGGAGTATGCTGGTGCCAATATTAGTATATGGAAGCGAGACTATCGCCTGAAAGGAAATGGAAAGATGGAGAATGAGAGTAGTGTAGCTTTGTGCTTAATAAGCGTTAAAGTAGTGGGAGGGAGAGAATTGTTAAGGAGGCTGGCGCGTTCTGGCGCTACTGTGTGAAAAAGTGGTTCCATTTGAATGTAGTTTTGTCTTTTCACTTTCTCTCAACGCACTGCATACCCAGGTTTTCCTTATTTTTCATTTCGAGAATAATGAAGTGTTTGTGGCAGAAGTGTTCGAACGTTGGGTCGTCATTTCGTTTATGCCATCAAGCTCAGCGGCCTCATATTGTAGGATGGGTGATGCAACCAAGACCCACCATGTTGACCTATTCCCCTACAGAGCCCGCAGGAAATGTAGCGCCACGTCTCCTCGGCAGCGACTTATCCAGAGTGTCCGGGTCCTTTGCCAGTCGCGTTACCCTGCCCTGCCCTTTGCAGGGGTATCCGGTGCCCAGCCATAGGTAAAAGGAATTGATTTAGTGAGTGTCGGGTGCTTTGAAGGATGCGGTGTCCAGAGTTTCGTGCGTGCTCCAGAATGTGTCATAGTCAGAGGCTTGAAAGATGTACCCTACCTACCTCAGCATTCGGGCCACGCGGTTGTATTCTCTGTATACTGGGCGCTTTCATAGTGGATTCTTTTGTCCATCGTTTCCCTCTGTCTTGCAGTGGCCCTTTTCTCTCCTCCCCTCGGTCATTTCTTTTTCAAGGGGCCGTCCTGAGTGTGACTGGTTCGGTCTTGGCGGTGATTAACCCTCACGACTCGTCTTTCTCTTTGATTCGAGCCCTTTGGATTGGATCCAGCCCGAGTGGCCTCATTCGGACAACAGTGATCCTGTTGATAATGGAGGTGAAATAACAAGAAAATGGGTCGAAGTTTAGAAGGGCTGTGATAGCCCCCTTCCCCCTTCCCCTCGCAACCTCTAGTTTTAGATTATATCCTCATACAATTCCCCAAGTGCGTACAGCTTCCCGGAAGCACCGACGGTGACCTATGATGGGGTCACAGAGGATCTCTGAACTGGATTCATGTCTCCCGGATTGCGTAACCTGGGGGATTGGGGGTCTAACTAATGAACTCTCAAGATTTGTTTCGCGCATTCATGTGTTGTATTTGGAGCAGAGATTGACCAGCGTGAAAGTAGCAGCGATCGTTAGCAAAAAACGAATAGTCCGCCATATGATTGCCAGAGAGACAGTAGAAAAAGTCCAGGGTTGGTGCCGAAAGGTATTGGCATTAATGAATGCTTATCTCTGCCTTAGGAATCATAAGGGCAATTCTCTAATAGTCTAAAATGGAGCCAAGGGTCGGTTATTCGGTCGTCAGACTCGACGGTTTAAGGTATAGATTTTTCAAGGCATGTGCGCCGTATGGATCCTGTCAGGTCGAATATGCACCTGAGAGGTCAATCGGGACGTCGTTCCGAGTAAGGCGTTATCAAGCTTCGAATCTAATTAGTCGACGGTGTCGCTTCTGCCATACGCAGATCCCCCTCCCTGCCCCCACTATTACTCCCCACCTCGTTCTTAATATGTCCATGGATCTGGCGTCTGGGGGACTTGTCACATCTGGGTTATGGGGAAAGATAAAATCTTGATGGTGCCTGTAATCGGATCTCATTCTATTTTTTTCTCAAAAGTTATCCTAATTTTCAGGTCTTGAGGCCAATGAGCTGAAGTTCTCGCTCGAGTGAGTGCCTAAAATGTTGAAGCATCGGGCTTCCTTTCCAGAGTTCGAGAAGGACATAAGAAAATGGGGAAGATAAAAAAGGAAATTGGTGTAAATAGAGAATAGAAACTAGCGTTAAGTGACAACGACTGCATGAAATCGTGTCCATCTTGAACGCTGGATTCACTTCAAACCTCCCATAGCAAGTTTGTACCAAGGTTAAAAGAGCCCTAAGGTACGACCTTTACTGAAGATTCAAATGGCCCTAGGTGGTAATGAATTCGGTTGTCTGGGGCACACCCCTATTTAAGGGAAGCAGACTGGGTAGTAGCAAGTAATGTCTAAATGCCAGCGATGCTTTACTACCCCGTAAAAACATCTCCGTCACTGATTACGGCGCCACCTGTGTGAGGAGGTAGAAACGCCCCTAAATGGGTGTGTTATGCTGTTTTGGGGGATTCACTCTGCTAATCCCCCCCACTTAAATTCCGTTATTTGTAAGGACTTGTTTCTCCCTTTTTTCAAGTACGTCATCCCACCTCCATCCCATTGAAATGTCGTGGTGATCCTTTTTTCACTCCATTTTTGGATGGATTTACTGCCGCAGGAGCAGGTCGTTAAGTCCCTCTCTTGTTCGTTGCAGGTGGTACAAATTCCAGGAGAACGGCCGCAAATCCCCCGTGGAACTGAACGACCGCATCAAGCAAGTGGGAGGGACCCTGATCATCATCGACGCTAAGGTGGAAGATTCCGGGAAGTATTTGTGCGTCGTCAACAACTCGGTCGGTGGTGAAAGCGTCGAGACCGTCCTTACAGTTACAGGTACGGACCCGGACGTCCCACACCCCAACCCCAAAGCGACTATTCAGTGTCATTCAGACACGGAAAATTTTCATAGTGGGGAATGGGGCAGAGTACCCGGGTCTATTCGTTAAATTACTAGTCATGTTCAACTGCCTTTCCAGAAAGAAGTGGTTGGCGCGCAACAATACCACTAACGGCAGGACCGCACGGGGCAGCGACAGCCTTGCCCGATACCGCCATCGCATATTTAGTTCGAGGGAAATAACTCGCTTGCGCGGCTAGCAGCCCGTATCAAGGCTTAGTCGCCTTTTACGACATGCCTCGAAAGACGTTATTGGAGTTCACCCTGTAGAAAAAGACAGACACTCCTTACCCTACAGACAGTCAGATTCTCCCTTCAACGTACACATTCTCCGTCCCCAGCATACATATGCATTCTCCATGCCCCACATACAGGCACATTCTCCCTCCCCGACATTCAGGCATATTCTCCCTGACTCACAGACAGGCACTTCATATCATTCAGACAGATTCTCCCTTCCACACACACACAGGCACATTCTCTATCCCCCAAATACAGCCACATTCTCCCTGCCCTGCATAAAGGCACACTTTGCCCCCACACAGGTATTAGCATTAATATTATTATTATTATCATTGTATTTAAATTATCGTATTATTATTATTACTATTATTGTGTACTATTATATATTTATTATTTTCTATGTTATTATTCTCATTTATTATTAGTACGGATATCCCTCCAACCTTTTGTACCTGAACCTTGTACCAGGAGGACTGTTCCTAACTGGACAGAGTTCGGTCCGGTAGCCATGGTGCCTGGGTGGACTGCATGCCATCCTGGGATCACCTAGCACTAAGGTAGGATATTAATAGGTGATCACCCACCCTACTCATTAGTGGACCCGCCTATCTCTACTTCTCTTAGTACGTCCCCTCCTACCCCATTCCACACTTTCTCTTTTATCCACAGAAGTTCTGGTTGACTGGCACACTTTCATCCTCTTTAGAGCCTTAGTCGAGTGGGGCAGTGTAAACCGTGTGAGGTCCCTACCTCCTGCGAGGGTCGAAAGCCCGCTGGCTGGGGCAAGTATTAGGTCCGGGGTGTGTTGGGCCGTCGACTCTGCTCAGCTTCCTCCAGTACACATATAAGGCGGCACCATGGTTAAAGTTCCAGGACAATTTCGCCTAAATGGCGGGCCGGGGTGACAAAGCCCATCAACGCTTGACCGGGACCGATTATGTGTAAATGATCGCATTGTGGAATTTCTGATCCTAAGGAGACTTTTCTCTAGGGAGGTCATGGTATCTATTTCCGTGAGATCGCAATAGTGGGCGACCGCAGGCCCAGGAAGATACTCTTCCAAGTGGGGCCTTGTCCTAGGTGTTGGTGAGGATGAGGTAAATCGTGGTGCCCCTTCGACCGGTGGAGGGGCTCCCCTCTCACCATCGCCATGAAGCAAAGGTGCTTCCCCGTTGTCATCTTTGAACCCGCTCTCGGGCAGCCCTGCCTCTGAAAAGGAGGTACCCCTCACCCTGTTCTTTCTCAGAGGCACCTCCATCCTCTTATACCGGACAGGTAGTTTACACTTCTTATAGGCCTGTGGGTGCGGTGGCTTCCTCCACACCCTCTTCTTGAGGACTCCCTCGGGCGACTCCATCTCCCTACCATCGATATTCCCTCCTTTCCTGTCACAGGGGACTGCAAGGAGAGAAGCAGGCAGCCAAAAATTGACCGGTCCCGTGGGGAGCAGCTCGATAGTGCCAACTCCCTTAGGGGAGTAAAGGAGTGTAGAGCCCTTTGGCCCGTGCCCTCTAACGTCCTGCAGTACTGCATTTTAGGCCTGCAGAGATCGACGAAACACGAAACGACATAGTCCTCGATTAGGACCCGTGATGCCTGGGGGGAGGGAATTGCCGCCACACGGAGCCCCCCCCATCCCTTTGATGGACATGATCCCGGAGGCGACCCATCCGCGTATGGCAGGATTTTCCATCTGTGCGAACCCAGGTGACGTGCCAAACACCGAACCTAGTTCCGCCCCTGTGCAAGCTTCTCTTTGCGTGGTTCGGGTCTTCCAGGACTCATAAGCAGAAGAGGGACCTTCTCCCCCGCATGGTGCTCCCTTGACAGCTAAGACCTTTTCCATCTCAGAGAAGGATCTTGCTGAGGCCGCTCGGACAGGCCTAGAGGATCTTCCGGCTGTGGAGAGAAGCGAGTACATTCTCCACCCTCCCCTCCCAAAAAGAAAAGAAGCAAGAAGAGGACTAAAGGTTGCTCTCCATCCGGAGGGCTCCGAGGACGGACGCGTCCGCTTCCGTAAGTGCACTGAGAGGAGCCTCGATTACGTCTGAGCCCCTCATTCAGACACTACCTGGAATTTCCGAGCCTGCTTGGTGCAAACGCTTTCTGGTTATTCGCTCCACTAATGGCAGCAATTTGGCCAAGGGCAACACAATGCATCAGAGGAGAGCATTAGCTACTTAATTGGTAGAGAGCCCGAGTCGACCCGTTTCTCGACGAATGCGTCGTATCCACAAAGGCAGCCATGATTAGTCTCGCCGGTAAGTGTGACGCCGCATTCTACCATGAACTTCGTGAAAGGATTGGTTTATGCAAGGGAACTCGTGGACTACTCCATAGAGCTGACCCCTTCCCTCTCTGGGATCTTTTCTTCAGGGTTTGTTCCCAGAGAGGCTCTGGCGTTCTCGTGGCGAGGGGGGTCAACCCTGGGCCCCTTAGGGGTCCCATGCTGCTGCCAACAAAACTTTTAACATACCCCTCTTTCTTTCCCCCCCTATTACGTTCTTCCACTGCCCTTTATTTTCCCATCTTCCTTCACCTTTATAGTGGACCTTATAGATACCCGACCTCTGCTCGTTTTATGGATTGATTCCGAATTGTTCTTTCATGAAGGCGGAAGAGGCTGGGCATCTCCACCGCCTTTGTCTACCGAATGCCCAAGGAGAAACCCATCGTTGACCCCTTTTCTCCGTGTGTAGGATAACTCGGGGCAGCCTCTTAGGTTTCTAAAGATGGTGTGGTAGATCCGTATCCATTCTCCAAGAGGACATACAGGACGTAACTGATTGTAGAGTTGCAGTAGTGCCGGGGCCTTGTAGGCCTCCATGGTGAGGTGTCCCGAGCGAGAATGCGAAGTTTTTTCTTTTTGCAATGGATAGCAATAAACCAAAAACCTCCCCTTCTCGTAAGGATTCTCGTGCCAAACGTTCCTTAGCTCCCCCTTCAGCCTTCCCTCGCTCGTTGAACCCCTATTCCAACGAAGTAGACCCAGATTTACATTATCCTCGCTTTCTTGTCATGAGGTCATCATCCGACACCCCACTTGCAAAAGTCGATGTGTTTGACGTCAATCAATCTTTTGAGTCCCTCTGTGGTGAACCCCACCGGATGTGGTCAAGAGGTAGTGGTGATGTCGTAGTCGAGGTGTCATCCCACTCTCAACACAACCTTGTGCGAAATCTATCTTCGATAGCTGAAATTCCAGTAAATGTCTCGCCCCATTCGCGTCTGAATTTTGTCAAAGGTGTCGTCCGTTCAAAAGAACTTGGGGACTACGACCTCACCCGCCTTCAGAGCAAGCTCAGTACCCAACGTGTCACACATGTACACAGGGTAACTAAAACATTAGGCTCCACTAGAGTCCCAACCGCCACACTGATTTTAACATTCAGACGACAAGAACTGCCGCAGTATATTAAAGCTAGGTACCTTCGTGTCCCAGTAAGTCCCTACATCGAGCTACCCAGACGCTGCTTCAATTGCAATTAATTTAGACATGTTGGCCGTGCCTGTCGGCAACCCCGCTCCTGCGTGAATTGTAGCTCTGACTACGATGGCCCCGAATGCACCAAAACACCTCGCTGTGCCAACTGCGGAGGTACCCATAGTGCTGCGTCAAAACTCTGCTGTATATTTTTATATGAAAAGGAGGTGCTCGCTTTGCGCGACTCCCTACGTCTAGATATAAGAGAGGCTCGCCAGCGTGCTCGAGCACAAACCTCACCACTCGGCCGGCTCTTCTCTGACGTTTTACGTGACGCTGGACGAAACCGACCATCAGCTCAAGTTCCGACCAGCCTGAAGCACTTCATCCTACATCTACTCGCAGCGGCAGAAACATTCAGGATATGCAATCGAAGCATCGCTCTCACACCGAGATAACCAATTTAGCCCCCCCTCTTTCCAACAGCTCTAGCTGGGAGAGACGCTCAGGGTGAGTCACTTGAAGACATCAGACGCTATTTGAAAGAATCCTCAACATCGACCAGTGAAGGTTCATCCACCCGGCCCCGAGACCCAAAGCCGAGTGGTAAGAGGAAAGATTCCTCACCTGGGTCATCGACCACTAATAAGCGGGCAGCCTCTGGAGCTGACTCGGCCGAACCCTGAGAATCTTCAATGGACTCTTCCCCTATAGCTGAACATTCTATGCCCTTAAGTTCGTCCCACCCGTCACAGGACTTAGGCCCCATCGTGATCTAAACGATGGCAGATATACACCCAGCTCCACACACCTCGCTCAGATCGCCTCTTCGTTCCGCTCACCCTTCAACCCAAGATCCGATGGAAGCAGTTGATACTCCAACATCACCAATCGCGGTGGTTGGACCAACAACCCAGACACCGAAAATGCCCTCGACCCATGAATCCGGATCTACCGGCCGAAAATCCCTTCTCGATCTTCCTTTTCCGTCAGGTTGTAAGCCCGAATTACAATCAAGGCCCTCGGTCGGTTCTCCAAAACCTTCGAAAAAAGCCCCAGTTACTGCTCCCTCTAGGATCTCTCCCCCTGCAAAAGCAGGCTCCTCAAAATCTGCTCTCCGTCTCCCAAGCTCTTTGGGACGAACCTCAAATACAATATCGGCCACAAAAGAGAAAAAGATATCCACAGTGGTATCTAACCGCCCCACATAATATCTTCCATTTTACAATGGAATTGTCAAGGCTTTCTTCCAAAGTGGGAAGAACCTCAAAATTCTTCCTGCTATTATTTGTCTTCAGGAGAATAAACTGGGTATACAGTCCTTTCCGCCGTTACCCGGTTTTCTCACTTTTAACTCTATTGCTCCTGCTGGAAGCTCGTCTCATGATGGTGTGTCAATCATGGTATCTTCAGCCGACCATGTTTCTCCCATCTCCATACATACAACCCTCCAAGCTGTTGCCATGAGGGTTTTTCTTACTAAACTTTTTACCGTTTGCTCTATTTACCTACCCCCTTGTTTATCATTGTCAAGACCCGACCTTTGAAAACTTATAGACCAGTTGCCCTCCCCATTTCTATTACGGTAGGGCCTTTCATGGGAGCGAATCCGGGCTCGGCGCCAAGCACCGAACTTGAGTCCTTCCCTATGCAAGGTCCTCCTCAAACGGCTAGGGTTTCCAAGGCAGTACAAGGAGGGGAGGAATCTCCACCGACCGGTGCTCCCGCGACTGCCAGGACCTTCTCCATCTCGAAGAAGGACCTTGCTAAGGCCGGTCTATCTGGCCTCGGGGCTCCTGCCGGCGGAGGGGAGAAGCGGGTTCATTCCCCGCCCTCCTCTCCTAAAAAGAAAAAAGACTAAAAAGACTCGGAGCTCCTCTCCATCCGCGGGGGCTGTGGGGACGGATGAGTCTGATGCCACTTCGTTAAGCGACCAAGCCAAGATCGGCACATCCGGCTCCTCTGCCTCCCCGGGTGCGGAGCCCCTGACTAAGACCAAAAGTGCGCAGGGTGGAGCCTCGATGACATCGGGGCCCCTCATTCAGAGGTTACCTGGCGTTTTCGAGCCCGCTGGCTTCAAACGCTTCTTAGTTATTCGCTCCATTGATGGCAGCATGTTGGCCAAGGGCAACATGATCCATCCGAGGAGAGCTTTAGCTAGTATAATTGGGGGAGAGCCAAGGTGACCCGTTTCTCGGACGGGGGCCTTCTGGCGAATGCGGTGGATCCCTCCGAGACGGCCGAAGATAAGTGCTCTTTGGAACTTGCTGGCACCCCGGTTAGTGTGACGCCACATTCTACTATGAACTTTGTGAAAGGAGTAGCTTATGCGAGGGAACTCGTGGACTACTCCATAGAATATCTCACTCTAGAGTTGGCCGACCACGGGGCGGTCAAGGTCGAGCGTGTGATGAGAAAACAGGGAGGGGCCTCGAGACCCACCCCTAGACTTTTCGTCACGTTCGACTGTGACAAGCTCCCTGAGTCGTTGCGTGCCGGTTGGTACCGCTACCGCGTGAAGGCATTCATGCCACTGCCGCGCAGGTGCTATTACTATCACCGCTTCGGCCATACGAATCGCTCATGTAGATGTGCAAATTCGGGGTCACCCGAAGTCTGTGTAAATTGCTCCAAGGCCGCACACGATAAGTCCAAATCGTGTGTGGCTAAGTGTGTCAATTGCGGAGAGCCGCACCCCGCATCTTCGAAGCAATGTGGTACATATCTCCTTGAAAAAGAAATCCTGGCCGTTCAGGCCCAGGATCTACTCTCATTCTGCGAGGCTAAGGACTTGGTCCTGGCGCGCTCGGCTCTGCCTGGGATGGCTCACGCCTCAATGGTTAGAAAGACACCCTCTGCTCCTGGCCCATCCAGGCCAACGAGCCCGGTTGTTTGCGCGCACCCATTCGGAGCACTTCTACGGCTTGTACTCAACCCGCTCGCTCCCCAGGTAAAGCTGGGGACACAAGGGGTTCACACCCAGCCCCTGCTAAAACCAGGGCTACCCCCATTTCCCCAACGTGACCGTTTCCCGTAAGGCAAAACTGCCACGCGCATCCACCGAGTCGTTAGACTCACAGGGGGCAACACCCCTGAAGTTGTTCGCCAGGGGGTCCTAAAGCTGTCCCCCGAAAGGAGGAGAGCAACAAAGGAGCTTCGGCTTCTTCGCCCACCCCTAGTGGTGGAGTGAGTGGCTCGGAGACGGTGGATCCTCGAAAAGAGGGCCCCCCCGCCTCCGAAGCCGCAACGCCCGCCTAAGGTTTCGAAGCGGAGGGAGGAAAAGACTCGCATGGCGAGCCCAACCTCCCCCAATAAGTCCTCGACGGCGACAGCTCTTTGTCCGACCAACAGCGCCCGGGGTTCTGCCTCCGGGAAGCTTACGGCCATTCCCGTGAGGGTCTTCTCTTCGAGGAGGGTCCCCGCGGTCCTCCGAGCTAGGCCTGGAGGGCATATTCCTTCAATGGAATTGCCGTAGGCTCCGGGCCAACTGGGAGGAGCTGCGGAGGCTCGTCTCGTCCCGTTCCCCGTTAGCTATTTTTTTGCAGGAGACCATGCTAGGTGCGTGCCCCCTGCCCGCCCTCCCGCCGTATAAGGGTTTTGCGACCCCACCACCACGAGATGGGGGCCCGGCTGAGGGATTCGCGGTTTACACCCGGCATGATTTCTCCGTTATTCTTTTCAATTTAGATACCTCCTTTCAGGCAGTGGCTGTGCAACTTCACCTGGATAGGAGGTATACTGTTATTTCTGCGTACATTCCACCGTCAGCTGATTTCGACGCGGGGGACCTCCGCCGCGTCGTGGCACGGTTGCCGAGGCCCTTTCTCTTGCTTGGAGATCTGAACGGCAGACATCCTCTATGGGGAAACTACTCAATAAATCCCAGGGGACAAGTCCTTGCCGATCTGATCGAAGAGCTTGAGATGGGTTTCCTAAATATGGATGAGTTTACGCATCACTGCCCGAGAACCACTTCATTTTCTTGCCTTGATCTATCTTTGTGCTCTCTGGATGCACAGCCTGATTTTTTTTATTTTGATTAGGGGGTGGGCGATGACCTCCATGCTAGTGATCACTTTCCCATTCAAGTATCATTTCAAGACAGCTGCCGCCTGAGATACCACCTCGGTGGTGCTTGGCACGGGCCCGGTGGCCTGCATTTCAGGAAATGACTGATTTCTCAGTCTCACTCAAGGAGTTTAGGTCGGTAAATGAGTCCATTGAGTTCTCCAGCAACCTCATCGCCGTGGGCCTAACTACTATTCCCAGAACGTCTGGCCGTTTTGCACGCCAACCACTCCCGTGGTGGTCGGCTGAGTGTGAGACTGCTCTCAAACAGAAGCGTTATGCCTACATGCGCTATAAGCGCCGCCCGAACGATTTCACTGTCGCTGAATTTCGTCGGGGCTAGGGCTAGGTTCCGGTATATTTCGAAGCACGCCCGCCGCTCTTCTTGGCGGGCATACGTGTCTTCACTTAACGGGAACACCCCTCTAGCAGAGGTGTGGAAGCGAGTCAAAAGGATTCGGGACAAGTTCTCGCAGGACATCCTCCCCCCTCCCATTCTCCAGGAGAATGGGACCGCAATCTCGGACCCCGCGTCCGTGGCGGAATCCTTCGCGACCGCTTTCTCCGCATTCTCTAGCCGGGATGCTGCTCCGCCAGCATTCAATGCACGTCGTGATGTCGCGGAAGGCCGCCGACTGGACTTTACTTCCAGAGGCGGAGAACCCTTCAACGACAGGCTTACTGTGAGTCAGTTGCGTTCCGCTCTTGCTTCGTGCGCGGACACCACCCATGGTTCGGACGATGTCCCGTACGCCATGCTTCGACACCTGGGTGAGCGAGGCATGGCCTTTCTGTTAGATTTGTTCAACAGGATCTGGGTGGAAGGTCTTCTCCCAGATTCCTGGCGAATCGCTACTGTGCTCGCCTTTCGCAAGCCGGGGAGAGATCACTCTACTCCGACCGGTTTCCGCCCAATCTCTCCAACCTCTTGTGTGTGCAAGTTGATGGAAAAATTGGTAAATGTTAGATTAGCCTTTTTCCTGGACAGCGGAGGCCATCTGTCTTCCGCACAGTGTGGCTTCCGCAAGTTCCACTCCACGTCGGATGCTCTGCTCCGACTGGAAAATGCCGTCTGCGAGTCCTTCCTTCATAGACAGCACTACGGCACGGTGTTTTTCGACCTGGAAAAGGCCGATGATACCGCATGGCGATACGGTATCATGGAGACTCTCCACACGATGAGGACGAGGGGACGCGTCCTAATCTTTATATCTGAATTTTTGTGAGATCGTCGCAGATGGGTTCTTGTTCCGCCATATATCTCCCTACAACGCGTCCCATCACCTGGTCACAGAAATTTGCAACTGGCTGATCCAAAATGCCTCCCGATATAGAATCATTTTTTGCTGGGTCCCTGGGCATGTGGGGATCCTGGGCAACGATAAGGCTGATCGGCTGGCCCGCTCAGCACATTCTCTATCCCCTGAGAACTCGGCTCTGTCTTTTAGAGACTACTTTCCTTCAATAATAAAATATATTTTTGAACTGTGGCAGAATGAATGGGATGACTGTTCATCATCCAAACTATACAAAATTCAAAATTCTATTCACTCTTGGCCCTCGAGCCGTCATAGAATGCGGTCGTTGGAGGTGGCCCGTTGCCGAGTTCGCATTGGCCACACGAGATTTACTCACGGCCATCTTCTTTCGGGTGATGCTCAAATCAGCCCTTGCTGTCGTTTTTGCGGTGGGGACCAATCGGTTGCCCACCTTTTATTGGATTGCACCCATTTCGCCATTCTCCAGTTGTCCTGTTTCCCGACCCCATTTAACTATCCCTCAACCCTAGCTGCCATATAGAATCCACTTGGATTGGGCAGCAACCCACTGGTTCCTTACCTTAAACCCTTAAACCCATAGAGCTGAATGACCATGAGGCCGTCAAAGTCGAAGGTGAGATGAGAAAACAGGGAGGGGCCTCTAGACCCACCCCTATACTCTTCCTCACGTTCGACCATGGCAGGCACTTTGAGTTGACGCGCCCCGTTGTTATCGCTACCGCGTGAAGGCATTCGTGCCACTGCCGCGGAGGTGATACTACTGCCACCGCTTCGGCCATACAAATCGCTCATGTAGAAGTAAAAATTGTGGTTTACCCGAAGTTTGTGTAAGTACCGGCCCCTGGTGCCTTCTGGCTCACCAGTGCTTGTCATGCCGATCTTTATGTTGGTTTCATTAGGCATCTCATCCACGGAAAACGTTTGTCGCAGGATTTAGTCTAATTTTAAGTAAATATTAATTATACTCTGCTTGTCAGAAATCATTAACCGGGATATCTTTGTTTGCTTATGAGAACGTGTTGTAGTGTGAGAATGGCGAAGCCATGATTGAGGGTCCATTTCTGGGTCTAATGACTGCATTTGTGTTTCCAGCTCCTCTCAGTGCTGAAGTCGAGCCCTCAGTCCAGACTGTTGAGTTTGGCCGACCCGCTACCTTTACCTGTTCGTACAGCGGCAACCCGGTCAAGTCTGTGCGCTGGTACAAGAATGGTGCTCCGCTCGGTGAGTCATCCCCGTTTCGCTCGGGTTACGTCGCTGGGTGGAGAGCCCCCTAAATGTTATTTTAAAAGGTTTGGCCGACCATTTTTGCTTTCAGAAATGCTTATCTCATCAAAGGCTGACCATAGGATAAAGAGCGACTCATCTCTAAGGGTGGTTTTATATAGGTCATAACTATGGCCAATATTTGGAGAGAGATTAAAAAAAACAAGGATTATTGTCGATTAAAATGGCCCCTGACTGGTTTTCATTTCGTATAAAAAAACAGGGCCAAGTCAGTGTCTTGTTTTGTTTGTCAATCGAATCCTTGAAATATTCGTTGCGCAAGAAAGTAATAGTTTCCAAACGATAATAATAAAAGATCGATCCTTATCTTTGGTTTCAAATGAGAATCGCTGAAGCAGACGCAGATTCTGCTTCACTGCTTTGTTTTGGTCGATGGGTTGTATTTATGAGCGTCTGTGCTGTTGTGCGATTCTGAATATCACTTTCACAAGGTAACTCGAGAAACATTGCCTCACCTTTGTTCTCGTCACTCTGTAGCCTTGGTGAAAAAAGATCAAAGTCCCTGAATCGCTCATAATGCCCTTTTGTGCCCTTTGCAGAAGAACACAAGGACTCTGTACTTCGGATTCCGAACGTGGGGCGAGACAACAAGGGCATGTACCAGTGCTTCGTTCGCAACGATCAAGAGTCGGCACAAGGAGGAGCAGAACTCAAGTTGGGAGGAAGATGTGAGTAATTTTAGGGATATTTTGCTGGGTTCTTCGATCATTCGTTTGATTCAATATCTCTTTTACCGTCGCTTTTTTTAACCTTACTTTTAGTTATGATAAAAAAAACCCGAAAAATTGAAAATGAGACCAAAACTATTGGCTCATGGGATCGGTTATGATCCGCTCTTCAGGTCTCCGCAATATGTCAGGTGTAGTATCGGCAACTATGCCTCAGCAGGCATCTAAAGGCCTCGTGCCCTCGAGGTTCCAACGCCCCTAAGGAAAGCTTAGGTGGTGCACCACTTTAATAATATTTCCGACTCTCCTTTCACTATATCTTCCCCTATCTAGTATTAGTGACTTGACCAGCTACCTCGAGCCGTTTCTGAAGAGATGCTTTGGAATCTCTTTAAACAGCGGCTTTGGACACAGATTGCACAAGACAACGGCTGAGACGCGATTAGTGGGATGAGAAGTTTGCACCCTTGTAACCCCATCCGGTCATTTGCGTTGACTACACGCTTGTGGCTATTCAAGAGTACCTACGGCTGTACTGCTTATGACGGCGAACTTTGCTGTCTTGTTGACTGCCAGGCTAACCAAAGTTCTTGAAGTTTCGTCGTTGGGTTTGTCGGGTGGGTTCCAAATGACAGATATTCAGATTTTAGCTCTCATGCCTGGACCAGTGAGAATAAGTAAGGCGGGTGGACTCTCTGGTTGCTCAGTTGGGAGCTGTGGTTCTTGGTAGTTGCGCCACTCAAAACCAAACAATCTGCGGCTTTTGGGATTCGACCGCCCCATGGTGGGCAACCTCTGGTCTGTGTGACTGTGCATCTGGCTCGATCAGCATCTTTTCCGGACCCGAGGAGGCGGTTGCTGAAAGGTTCGAAAATCTTAGACATAATAAGCGGGAGTGATTGATTGTGAGATCAAGCTCTCCATCTTTTCTGTGGTCTATGGCTATCGTGAGTATGAGTACGCTCAGGCGCCTTTTCAAATATCCTCTTGCTTCGAAAGATTCAGATGGAGCCACTTCGGAGCGATTTCATTTCATCAAATTTAAAGCGCAATATCAACGAGGCCGTATGACGTAGTTTGTAAAGAAAGTGTAACCAGCCCTCCACCACCCCATCCCAACTACCCCAGATTCGACCAGACCCGGTTCGCAACAGCGTCTTGGACGTATTTAGTGACTAACAGCCGTCTTAGCTCTGCTTTCAAGAGAACTACAGCCACTGTAGCTTCTAGAGTGCTCTCTTCCCCGATGGCTACGTCAGCTTTCTCCTAATAGGTCCATAGAGTATATTCCTTCAGTGTAATTGCCGTCAACTCTGAGCTAATTGGGAGAAGCAGCGAGGCGGTTTTCTCCCCTTCCTTATTCGTTGTTTCCCTTCAGCAGACCATGCTATGTGCGTCCTTGATGTCGCCTTTTCCGCGGTACCAGGGTTTTGCCTCCCCCCCTCCCTCTTACAGATGAAGGGAGGAGGAAACCCACTCGGTGACTGCAGGATCAATACAAGAGGCTGGGATTCCTTGCGGGTTTAATTGGCGAGTTTAACTTAGACGCCTTTAGCCTGGAAGAGTTCACGCCCATCTGTACACGAATTCCTTTTTCCTCCCTTGATTTCTCCTTGCGCTCTCTCGATGCACAAGTGAACTTTGGATTGACGACTTCCTTCGAAGTAATCACTTTCTCTTTCAACTTTCTTTTGTTGGACCCACACCGCCTTGATTCAGTTTAAATTACATTTGAGATGACTGAATATTCTCTCTCAGTAGAAGGGTTCAGGTGGGTGGATAGACGAGTCCGTCGAGTTGTTCTCCCGCACGCATATCTTCGCAGGTCGTTTTGCACACTGACCTCTTGCGTGGTGGTCGATTAAGTATTAAAATTCCCTCAGAAAGAAGCGATATCCCTTTAAGTAGTAGAAGGGCTGTTCGTGTCATTTTATATGTATTCTGGCAATTTTCCCGGACAAGGCGTCAATTCGCTTAGTTTCAAATGTTGCTCGGCGGCATACATTCCCTCAACTTAGTTGGATGACTTCACTTTCAGAAGTGTGTAAGGGTTTCTATAGGATTCGGGATCGGTTTGCCCACGTCCCCGCTCTCTTTCTTTAGGAACACAGGACCTTCGTCTCGGACCCGCATTCTCTAGCCGGAATTCTGCCTTATTATCATTCAAAGCTAGCCACCCGGGCGCTTAAGGCCGTTGACCTGACTTCACCTCCAGAGGCGGGAAAACTTTTCAAGTACTTGTTTTCTCTAAGCGAGTACTTTCGCACTCGCTTCGTGCGAATATACCTACCTTGGGTAGACATCCCACCGCCATGCTCCTAAACTTGGGTAAAAGTGGCATGACCTTTCTCTTAGCTTTGTTTTACAGGTTCTGGTCAGTTGAAAGAGGATTGTCCTTTGCTGGGTCCCGAGACATTTAGGTGTGGTAGGAAATACTAGTAACCGTGCAAATGAGAAAGCTAGGTTTTCTGCGCATACTGCGCCACCTGGCTGACGTTTTATAAGCCGGTCATTGTAAGGCAGTAATTGCCTTACACTGACTGGATGCCATGTATCAGTTTAGCCATTCTCGCTTTGTGGCAAATAAGATGGGAGACACCTCTTGGTATCTGAAGATGCCACCCTCCTTGGCTCATTTATTCCCCTGAACTTCGAGCAAATCCGCCGAATGCAGCGTCATGATATGGAACGCTCCCCAGAACCATTCCCTGTAGACTATTTGATACCCTAACCAGAGGTGGGCAAACTGCAGCCCGCGAAGACTTTTCATGTGGCCCGCATTTTATTTCAGAATTCAACAAAATATTGAAAATTAATTATTGAACATTTTGTCAAAATCTCATCTCTTTTTTTATGTAAGTGCTGGATTCTTATCTACGCGCTCGCTTTCGCTCGCGGAACTAGGCTACGTCGACTGTGGTTAGTACTTGGATGGGAGACGCCTGGGCCCTGGGTAATGATCACATAATGTAGAATTTTAAATCGTCGTTTGCATTCCACTTTAAGCTGTTCATTTTCCCTCTGATATGTGTGGAAACATTTTTTAAAACGGGTGACAAACCTATACAAAAAAATACTCTTAGTTATTAATGTGTAGTATATGCAAACAAATGTACAAAAGTAATTACAATTAACTTATAATTATTCGAAATTTCCATCTAACTGTTCAAGTGCGGCCCGCAAAGCTTTACATAAGCTTCATGTGGCCTACGGCTTAAAATTATTGCCCATCCCTGCTCTAGATTATGGGCCTCTTTCGGGTTAAATGTCCTAGTCTGGAAGAGCTTCACGCGCGGTACATACCCGGTACCCGGACGATCCGGACATGTTAATTATATGCATTGGTAAATGAGTGTAGATTAAGGGACTAATTGTTAGGTGTTTCGCCATTTTTGTTTATTTTTATACTTTCCTTCGCTACCTGCATTCAGGCCTAATTTATGCCCTTTTCTCACTTTTAAATTATATCATCGACTATAACAAAAAAAATAATATTTATAATCGACCTTGGCACATCGGCTCGACTACTTTACCCAGCCTTTGTGTTTCGGGGTCTTAGTTTACTGCCATGGCTAAACTCCATCCCTCCCCTCAGTCGAACCTCCTCAGCTGACCTGGAAGTTTTCTGAAGAGACTCTGCAGCCTGGACCACCAGTGTTCCTCAAGTGCGTGGCAGCGGGCAACCCCACCCCCGAAATTACCTGGGAATTGGACGGAACTCGACTCACCAACTCCGAAAGGTAACATATCTGGTAGCATCACTCCAGTGCTTAGCATGCTTGAAAATACCAAGCAACTCCACTGATAGGAAGTTCTGTTCGAGGTGAACATCTGCTATTGCCACTTCTGTGATGCTCGATTTAGGTGGGAAAGTTTTTTCTCGTCGAGAGACAGTGGAATTTGACAGATTTTGACTAAAACCCCAGAAAATAGCATCCTAGGTCTGTGTTGTACGATACGGAATCATTGTTTTTGTGCCCTTTACCCAATAGGTCAATTATCGGCCCACTCGAGTACTTGACCAACATCTAGTATAGTGGCCTTTTACCCGAGGGATTTTTCCCTTTTCAGAGTTCAAGTTGGCCAGTATGTAACTGTGAACGGTGAAGTAGTCTCTCATCTGAACATTTCCGCCGTGCACACCAATGATGGTGGCCTTTATTCCTGCATCGCTTCCTCTACCGTTGGATCTCTACGACACTCAGCCCGCCTAAATGTTTACGGCCTTCCCCACATCAGGTATACTTATGGTAAAAACCCTAGACCCTGTGCGGGCTGGGGCAATGGTGATCGAACTGTGTTGTCCATTCTTGTTGCTCGAATTTCGCTTCGTCTTATCGTTTCCGTCTTCACATCTTAGTCATGCATGTTTCATATTCCTTTACAGGACTATGGATAAGGTCGCAGTCGTAGCTGGAGAAAATATGGTGGTCCACTGCCCCGTTGCTGGATACCCGATCGATTCCATTGTCTGGGAGAAGAGTAAGTCGAGAGTGACTTGATCTCATTGGTGGGTCGTGGTATCATAGGTCCTTGGAGAGTGAAAATATCCCTTCCTTTCCCGAATATAGCCGGGTTCATCGCCACTTATTAAATGAATTATACGGCCATCTTGGCACAGGACTTTGTTCAATAGTTCGGGCGTTCGTTTCAGGCGGACGTCTCCTTCCAATCAATCGCCGACAGAAAACATTCCCCAACGGGACGCTGATCGTCGAAGCCGTACAAAGATCCTCGGATCAAGGAAGATACACCTGCGTCGCGAGGAATAGCCAAGGATACACCGCAAGAGGCGATTTAGACGTCCAAGTTATGGGTGAGTTGAAGTGATTTTGGTTTTAATTCCCGAATCGATTATAGTCTCCCCAGTCACACAAATACACACACTACATTGAAATAGCTTCCTTAGTATGATGGGTGGGTGGGTGTAAATTGCAGAATTGTCTCGCTTTTTCAGCAATTGAGAAATTTCGCATTACCTTGTATATGATTTTCTTTTATGGATTTCGGTTAAGAGCGATAAATATTATCAACTCACATCACAAGCAATATTGGTTAAATTTGGAAGCCTTCTGCTGCAATACACTTCCCCTTCTCTTCTTTCATTCTCACCTTTATGGTATCAACGTAAAATTGAAATTTAAGTCTTAATTTGCCATTCTATTTAATGGAAAAATAAATTTAGGATCTCATTATTTTTGCCAAAGCTTTTCAGGAGAAAAGGTTTAAGTCTACATGATTTATGTGGTTTCTGTTGTGTAAGGTAAATGACTCTTATCCAGACACCCATACACACACACATACACGTCCCTATTTAATAACCCATGTCATAATTAGAATTTCGATACCCCTATCATAGTATGAAAAAATTCCCGGACGATTTATGTTCATCCCGATATGGGAGCACTGGCGGATGGATTTACAAGGCGGTTGCAACATTGTCATACCCTATTCGTAGAACATTTGCCACGTCTATAATTTTGTATTTACAACCCATCTCTTCTCACATCCGTATTTAAATCAATTTTTTTTTTTTGTTCAAAATCTATAATGTAATTTCCCAACTGACTCTCCTCTGATTCCATTTGTTGTTAAGAATTCTTTTAGACTTAAGAAGGTTTGGATAATAAATTGTAGCTCACATCTCTTCCGGGGGCATTTTTATTTCTTTTTGACACGCGCGTTTACTTACGATGCCCTTTTTAGCGCCTTTTACTGTAATTCGCTTGCCAAGACCCCTTTGAAATCCGCCACTGCTTGAAAGGATGTCTAATAATAATGAGCTCAGTTCTCTTAACAGGTGATAGAACCAGAGAAGGTAAGTAGGGAACGTAATTAGGTATTTGGGTGGAATGGTGGAAGAGTTGACGCAGAAGCCTTAGAGATCTCGGTAAAGAATGATGGGATATTTAACACTTTCCCACCGCTATACAGAGCCACCCCAAGTGAATCCGTTGATCATGGGGCGGGAGATCGAAATGGGCCTCGCGTTGCAGCTCTCTTGTATCGTGATCGGCGGAGACTCGCCTATACGTATTTCTTGGCTCAAAGACGGCCACCCCGTGGCTCCTTCCATGGCACTCGCGAGCTCCCATTATGAAATGGCCCCCGCGGCTGCTCGGCGACCTCGAAGGCATGACTGGGACGAATGCCGGCGAGATTTTTTTTCCGACCAAGAAAAAGAATCTTACACGAGGGTTGATCTGGCCGCTTCTGAGGCGACGAAAATCGCCCTTCTCTCGCAAGAGGCGCTTACCTCTGATTTCCGAGCGACCTCTACCTTCTTGCCAAATAGAAAAAGTGAAAGGTCGATGGGCCCCGAATACTTAGGGGACGATATAGCTCCGCCTCTTTTTGTTAGACGCGACTCGAAAATCGTTGTTAATAAACTCGGCGATCGGTACTCGGAGTTGCGTCTGACCACGCTCTGTCCTCGCCACTCGGGTAACTACACTTGCGTCGCCGAAAACCAATTCGGGATTAGTACGTCCTCGGCCTTCGTGGCAGTAAAGGGTAAGTTGTCTGGTAATCAGAACCCGGTTCCGAGATGGTGACAACACACCTTCCTGCCTCGCAGTGTTCGAATTCCAGCGAATAACTCAGCCCGTTAAAATGCTTCGACCTAAACCGTTGGCGATGGATTATATCTGTTCGTCTAAAGTTGAATGAATGGATTTGAACTTTGATGAACCCAAATCTAAAAACAGAAACTTTGATCAGTGAACTTTTTAATCTATTTGAACTGTATTTTCTAAGAGTTTGTTTTTGGAGTCGATCTTAAAGTGTTCGGGTGCGAAGCATGACCAAACTCTTGTAAAATATTTTCGTGAAGTGTTTGCCTTTCCTCATCTAACATATTCTGATTTGTTTTCAGCGCTTTTCCTCCTCCATCGTGCTTATTCACGATGTTTTCAGGTAACCCTAAATTACGTTGTAAATGTTATAAACCTTAAAAGAAAATTCGCTTCATGATCTACAGTTTATTAAAGTTTAATTGTTTTAATTTGCTGTGATGCTACTAAAGGGTAGTTGCGTAATGCTACGATTTATTTTAGGTTGAGAGCGGGGCTCTCCCGAGAGGGAGTCGGCCAATGGATTAGGTAGCGTTCATCTTTATGAATGGGATCGTAAGCAACATGTTAACGCACTTCCCTTTTATTATTAGAGCCACTCGTTAAAAGCTTGCTTCCATATTCGCTTAGCGTTTGTTGAAGTTACATTTCTGCCAGTGAGTCAGTGAAAAGATGGACTGTTTGTGTGGATGCTTGTTTCACTTGGCATTCGCATCTCACTTTCGAACAATGAGGAGGGGACGCTTTGCTATCCATTGCTGTGATCACCCAAGAACTTTACTGACGGTCAAGATCTAATCTAGATTAAGTAATTCCAGGACATTTCGCTAAAGCAAAATTTAATTGGGCTTAAGGTATCCCAATCATTCGGAGAGACGTCAAACGCGTTAGGTTGATTTAAGTCTGTTTTGCGGAAACCCAGGTAGGTTACCTAAGAAAATTCGATAGAATTGATTGACTTTTGTCCGATTTCAACCGACAGAGCTTCCTCGCATTTTTCCCCTCACGTCCGTTGTTGAGGTGTTCGAAGGGGAAGCCTTTCAGCAGACCTGCATCGCTCAAAATAGGCCTCCTCCCCACATGTTCTGGCACTGGGACCGGGGCGACCTTTCGAGAGACCCCTATGTAACTCTCTCTTCCCCGACCCCGACCATAAGTCTCATCGAGATCCCGAGTGTGCTGAGGACCCACGCTGGGAGGTACACTTGCACCGCCTCTAACCAGGCTGGCGAAGTGGACCAAGTCGTCACGCTTAAAGTCAAGGGTATTTCGGTCTAAATCCTGGGGGGTATTGTCCGTCACACCATTAACACCATTTTAACGTAGTTTAATGACGGTGGTTGGCATAACTGTTCGGTAGTAAACTCTGTGTACGCAGTCCTTATTCCTTTATTACCAATTTTGTGTTGCCATGGATGCGAACTCTTTTAAGTAGTGTTCACCTTCTTGCACAGTGAAGCCGGCCATCACGCCCTTCTCCTTCCCTGAAGACGTAGAGTTTGGCAACACGATTCAGGTGTCTTGCGTCGTTTCGGCCGGGGACGAACCTTTAACTTTGCAGTGGTTTAAAGATGGTGCCCCACTTACCTCGTCATCCGAGGTTATTGTTAGTCACCTGACTTCCCGCGTGGGCACGGTGCTCATTCCCGTCGTCGACTATGTACATCGAGGTTCTTACGTTTGCAAAGCTTTCAATCCCGTCGGAGCGAGTGAAGTCCGTTCGACGCTTAACGTGAAAGGTTATTATGGCGTTTGCCGGTGGCTCTCTGCATCTTGTAAATTCTGTCTCGCCCTGGTTGCACGCAATTACGGTCTATTTTGTACTTCACTTTGTCCATCTACCCCCCTCCCAATTCGTTTAATATTATGGATTAAGGTAAACTGTAAGTTCTAACTTTTGGGGTCGCATTGTGTATTTATGTATGTGGCTATCCCGGATGAATATCACTCTTTCTCGCAGCTGTCCCCCAAATTCTGCCGTTTAGCTTTCCTCCGGAGGTTCATGAAGGGCAACTTACCCAAGTGTCTTGCGCCGTCATCAGCGGTGATGACCCCATCACGTTGCAGTGGTTGAAAAATGACGTCGCTGTTCATAATCCTACGGCCGACCTAATCGTCACCCAACCCACTCCGCGCTTCAGCACCCTGCTTATTTCGAGCGTGGCTCACCACCACTCAGGAAATTACACATGCCAGGCGTTTAATCCAGTTGGAGTGGCCGCCTCCTCGGCACTTCTTAATGTCACAGGTGATAGAAATCATCTGAATATGGCTATGCAGTTCTAGTGCTTGTGCTAACCTAAAGGCAAATTCTCCCTTAATTTCCGAAACAGTGATGGGGTGGGGTGGGATAGGGGTTGCTTAAATATTGCGTAGAGACAAACTTATGTGCGCTGCTTTAGTCAGCGGGAGCATGAGGTTAGAGTGTATTAATTTTTATCAACCACTCATTGTTGTATGGATGACAGTTGCGCCCGAAATTAGGCCGTTCAGCTTCCCAACCGAGGTGCAGTTTGCGGAGCTTATTCAAGTGAGTTGCGCTGTGTCCAGTGGAGATGAACCCCTCTCCATCCAGTGGCTCAAAGATGGCATCCCTTTGCCTTCGTCGAAGTCCTCTTTCGAGCCTTCCAGGTTTGTGATGAATAACCTACACTCGAAGCTGTCCGTCCTGCTCCTGCCCACCGTGAATTCCGAGCACAACGGCAACTATACGTGTCGGGCCTTTAATCTGGTCGGACAGTCGGAGCAGAGTGCGACCCTCCGTATCCAGGGTAGAACGGAGCATCCTTCGTGTATTTCCTCTTTTGCTCATGGGGATGCTGTTGATGGAAGTTCTCAGCTTTTGATTGCCTGTTATCCGTCTAAGTTCATTTTCAGTGTGTGATCCTTCTGAGTTTTAGTTTGTGACTTCAGCGTATCGTATGATCTGTAAATTTAAATTGCTGATTTTTTATTTGGTTCGAAAAGTGCAAGTTATTTAAAGTTTCTCTTAATGTTAAATGGTTGCAAGTTGCTCAATTTGATTTCAAATTGAATATCAACTTTGAATGATTTTTAGTCGAACCCGAGCTACTTCCTTTCGCGTTTCCTGCTGAAGTCGAGGCTGGTCAACTCATTCAAGTGTCGTGCGCGGTGACCAAAGGAGACGATCCATTGACGGTACAGTGGTTTAAGGATGACTTCCCGATCGTAACTTCTAGTAACTTCGTTATTAATAACATGGATTCGAGGCTGAGCGTTTTGCTATTGAGAAGTGTCAATTTTGAGCATTCGGGTGCCTACAAATGCCTCGCGCTGAATCCCGTCGGACAAGCAAGTTACTCAGCCCAACTCAAAGTTAAAGGTTTTAGTCATTGATGATTTGTTTTGTAGCCTCTCATCACTTGTATTCGCCATTGCCGTGAGTTAGTAGCGATTCTTCCCAATTCCTTCCTAAGATATAGTAGAAAGTGGTTTGCGTTTCCGCCTCTTCTCGCCATGATAGGTGCATGTATCCCGATTATGGTTGTTTGATACTTTTTAACGTATTTGATTCAGCCGCGCCTGAGATCTTAATGTTCGGCATACCCGAAGAGGTGGAGGCTGGACAGCTCCTGCAAGTGTCGTGCACCGTCACCAAAGGCGACGAGCCCGTCACAATTCAGTGGATGAAAGATAATGTTCCGCTTTCGTCGTCCTCCAAGTTCCACATTACTACCATGAATTCGAGGATGAGCATCTTGATGCTCGACATGGTTGGATTCGAGCACTCGGGGTCTTATTCCTGCGTCGCTTACAACCCCGTGGGACGCGCGAGCAAGGAGTCTTCCCTGAAAGTCAAGGGTGCGATTCGGATTAATGAGAACCACGGCCGTTCGCTTTGCTAAACGGCGGTCTATGTTGCGGGTAGCTCGTCTTAAGGCAATTCTCCCTTCCTTTAGCGTCTTTCTTAATCGTAAATTGGTGGGTGGGTCCAATTCTATAGATCTTCGGTGGAGGGAGTAGTTTAAAACGTAGCAGTCTGCGATTTGACATAAATAGGTAGGACGCTTAAATTTTTATAGAGATTTTATATCACTTGAATGAGTGTATCCAGAATTAGTGAAAGGGATTTGAAATTATGGTGTTTATTTCTAAATATTCACCAGTTCCACCCGAGATTATGCCGTTCAATTTCCCCGGAGAAGTCACTGCAAATCAGATGCTTCAGGTACTGTGTAGCGTTACCGCCGGGGATGAACCCCTGACGCTGCAGTGGCGCAAAGAAGGCATCCCGATCGCATCGTCACCAGACTTTATGGTGACGAACATGAACTCCAAAATGAGTCTGTTAGTCCTACAGGACGTGGGCGCTCGCCACACCGGCAGCTATTCGTGTATGGCCACGAACCCTGTCAGTCGGGTGTCGTACACAGCCCACTTGAACGTCAAGGGTAACTTAATGGAATAGGAATATACGAATGGAAAACTAATAGTACGAGAATTAAGGTATTTCTCCATTGTTCCTGCTTGTTAACTTTCTGGATTTGTCGCGCGCGTTTCCCGTTAAACTCAGAATTTTCGAATGACGTATGTTCGATTTTCTTTTTGGGACCAGCTGTCCCTCAGGTCCTACCGTTCACATTTCCCAGCGAGGTGGAAGAAGGTCAACTTCTTCAGGTGTCCTGCATCGTAACGATCGGCGACGAGCCGCTCACTTTGCAGTGGTTCAAGGATAATTTACCTCTAGACCCGAGTCCCAAATTCGTTATCAATCAGATGAGCTCGAAAATGAGTCTCTTGATCCTGTTTGATGTGGGGATGCAACATTCCGGACGGTACACTTGCTCTGCGGCTAACCGTGTCGGCGCGGCCGAGGCGTCATCGCTTTTAGAAGTACAAGGTATTAGGGCGATCGGATAAGGCGTTGAGCCAAAAATGAACCGAGTATTTTTTCCCTTACTCTTTTAGCAAAAGGTGATTTCTAAACCTCGTTCCTTCCTCGGAAAGTACACACAAATCGGCATACTTCGTGTTTCCTGATGAGTGTTGACGTTTCTTCGTATAAACTATGTATGAATTGCATTTAGAAAAAAAATTGTTGTCATCCTTGCGTCCCGTCACTAGATTGTGAAGGTTACCAGAAGTGAATGCATAGCCTTAGTAGCTAACTGTAACTGGATGGTGTATATTCAAGGGTGGTTAACACTTGCTCTCTCGTGACTCTAATAAAGGGATTAAATGTGAAATTAAGGAGCCACCTACTTACTTTATTTGCCGGCTCCCCTACCTCTCTTCTGCAGATTGATTGGGATTGTATTGGTGAGCCAGGAAGGATTGAAGATTTCTCTGATGGCTGTGATTGCTGTGTTGCCTATGTGCTTGACATGGATGTTAGATATGTTGTCTGGACCAATAGATTTAGTGGTTTTGAGCGAATTGATGGTTTGTTGGACGTTTTTTGTGGTTACGGAGTGAAGATAGTAATGTGTACATTTACTGCATTTGTACCCTCGTCAATTTGCTTTATCTAATTATGAGTCCTCCCTATTCTACTCCCCGTCATGTGAGGCTTAATTAGAAAATTATTGCTAATTTTATTTTGAACATAATATATTCTGCTGTCATATGGCGAGACAATCTAATTTGTCATTTCATTAAAGCTTATGCATGGCTAGAAGTAATTTGAGCGAGAGCCAAGCTTCCTTTTGCGTGTGAGCACCTTTGCGAGTGGTCAGGTTCATTTAAAATAATGTCGAAATTCTCGAAATACCAAAGTTATTTGTAATGACCTCACATCATGAAAATTCGCCCGTAATTCAATTTTAAGAAGCTTCTTTTTTTTTCTATCTCATTGGCCGACTCGATCATTCGATGCCATTCTTCCGTCGATATCGAGTCTTCCCTCGTCACCGAGAAGCTGCAACATCGACATATGCATGAAGATTGTAAAGGTCTTGTGTAGGATGTCAGATCTATCAGCGTTGCTGGTTGCTTGTGTGTGGTCATTTGCACATGATTTCCTTTGGAAGTGCCCGTCCATCCCCCCCCCATCCTCCAACGACCGCTTTCCTCATGGTGGAGTTTACTGAAACAGCCCTTGCCCGCAATTAGTCTGCTTCTTACTACTTATTCCATCTGTTTTATGTACCTCCTCCTCTTTTCAACGTTTGCCATAACTAATCCACAATTTTAATATTTTGCCACAATAAACAAAATCGTGAATTTTTTTTAGGGGGGCGAAATGGCGGATAAGGAAGACTTGGAATTAAAAGAAACTGATCACTCAAATGTTTGTTTCCCTACCTCAATTAATGTAACCTCTTCTCATGGGTTTAATGTCCTTCATCAGTGGCCCCTGAAATCCTTCCCTTCAACTTCCCGGATGTGGTTGAGGACGGACAGTTGGTGCAGGTGACTTGCGCGGTTTCCAAAGGCGACGAACCTATCTCGCTCCGGTGGTACAAAGACGGCGGTATATTGACGTCTTCGACGAATTTTTACATAAGCGCCATTGATTCGAAGCTCAATGTGCTAATCTTGAAGGGAGTGAGCTTGGAACATGCGGGGAACTACTCTTGCGTTGCGATCAACCCCGTGGGAGCAGCCGAGGTTTCATCCAGTTTGAGAATTAAGGGTACACGTTTTATGTGGTGCTGTTGGCATCGTCGGAATGAGGAGGACTATTTTTAATTTAAATCTAGATAGTACGTAAATAGAGGATTATTTCCCCACTATTCTCACTCCTTGTTTTTCTTAAGTCCCCAAAATAGTTGAGGTGGGGGATAATGGGGACCCTTAGCAAAATTAATTCTCCCTTCTTTGATGGCTCTAAGATTCATCCTGTTCCGTTTGATTTGATCAGTGCCCCCGAGAATCATCCCGTTCTCGTTCGAGGAACACATTCGCGCCGGCAGTTTAGTGCAGGTGATTTGCGTGGTCGGGGAAGGCGACCCCCCCATAAACGTCCGGTGGACCCTTCAGGGGGAGGAGGTGAGACACGGGGTAGGGATCTTCACCCAGCGAGTTGGGGAGCGGACCTCCATCCTAAGCATCAACAGCGTAGGCTCGGAACATCGCGGATCGTACACGTGCTTGGCGTCCAACTACGCCGGTCAGACTAACCACACTGAGATGCTGTGGGTGAACGGTACGCGATCTTTGAGCGTCTTAGAATGCATCCTTGACGAGGCGGAGGTGCAACCTGGGCGGCCCTCGCTCGTTCTCTTAGGGTTTTGTGTATATCTGCTCCACCAGCCTTTCTCTCTCTAATGAAATGTTCTTTTGAGGTCGATTGCAGAGCCAATTAGAGTATGTATCTCGATTCGGGATGTATATCCTCATTAGCTGTCGTATCTTAGCCTATCCTCTTTGATACTGCCTCGATATCCATTGTGTAGTCTCTTCCAGTTGATCCGTTGCTCTTGATGCCGTATTGCTTAATCGATACGTCCCTGCATGGTTTCGTTCTCTAAAGCTCTTGTGAGTTTCCCTTCTCCTCATCTTTGTTATGTTTGTCATGTTTTATTTCATCATCCGCTCTCATCCGTCATCAGGCCATAGCTACAGCAAACTAACGAGTTTGGCTCGCGCGCGGCGCGTCTTGATGCTTTATCTCCGTAAGAGATGTGTTCGGATTCAGGTTGACCTTCGTGTCGAGTGGACTACATGGAAGTGCCGCGATTGCTGTTCAGTTGGAATCGATATCTCTCTCTGTTAATGAGTTGCAGTGGTCGGAGTTGTAGCTTCTCGGTAGTCTGCACTCGGCGTCTTGGGAATGATATTCGGTGCATAGCGTATAGCACCGAATACCCTAGTGCCCGCCAGATAGCACCTACTTGTGGTCGAGAGTGAAATCTACACAGTACCCACGGTTGATGAGATGATGTCCAGAAGATGGTTGATTGGTGTTGGCTGAAGAGGTAATCGTATCTGGGTTGTCCCCTCTTTGTTCGTCCCTGTTTGTGGATCATAGGTGTACATATCTCGTCTACGAATGTGACTGCTTCCCTCCCCGTAGACCCCCCCCCCTTCCCTCCTCTTATCCCCGTTTTATCGGCGTGGCCGCTTTTGGTGCTGGGAATTTCCTTGGTCCCGGGAGAAATCTTGTTCCTGGAGTCATAAATTTGAGTTCTCGATTCCCTCCGTACGTGCGCGTTTCTGGGATGCTTCCCCGATGCTTTCCCTCTGCCTCCAAAGGCGAATGGTGGCCGTTTCTTCCGCGCTTGCCACCCGTCACCTTACCTCTTCCTTTGCTCTTTCTCAATCTTCTTCATCTCCGTTTTGACGCTACCTTAGTTTCTTCTGCTTCCTTAGGGAGTTTTCCTTATTTACAATTACTGATGGTAAAACAAAAGGGTTTAGTATGAGTTCAGGATATCAATTTTGATAAGAATTAATTTTATTCCGCCAATCAAACCAACTTCGGACAAAGTCAGATCACTGATGAAATATTCAAAGAACAGAGGTTTAAAGTGGATTCGAACCCTTTTGATGATTAGCATGGTGCGCTTTGACTGTGGCCATATTTTAAAAAGCTGAAACGAGCGGGTGTATCTCGAAAGTAGGAAATATACATGCAGTGAGTAATTCATTGCCTAACTTCATTATATAAAAGAAAAGAACCCCGATAGTTCATTTATACGGTTATTTTTATCAAAGTTAAATGTTAGACTTGAAGGATTTTGAACTATTTATTTGATTCAATGAAATCGCAGTCGACCTCAACCACGGCCTCCAAGCGGCGTCGGAACCTACTGCAGGCTTTTTTGACAGTCCCCCTGTTTAACTTGTTGAAAACTGGTGATTCTGGTCCTAAGTTCCACCTTGGTGGTGCACGGAGACTTGATATCTCTCTCTCTCAACCACTCTCCACACATAATAGTCGAGGGGGTTGCATTTTTGGGAGTTGGTAGGCCAGATGTGGTCAAAGAAATTGTCTGATAGCCAAGACTAAGTCCTCCTGCTTGTGTGCCTTGGTGCAGTCCTTCTGTCACACGTAAACCATCCAGCGGCCACCACCTGGGTAACACCAACTCCTCCAGCACATGATGTAGCCCTCCGTATTGAGTGTGCGGCCCCGGAAGAAACGGGGGCATACCCTAGCCCTCGCTACTGTCCACCCAAACACCATGATGTTGCTGAGAACTTTGTCTGCATAACTCTCAGTATATCCTTGGTGGACACAGCAAGACAGTAGTCGTTTTGCGAATTCACCACCTGATTGGTCCTGGCAGAAATTCTTATCGACGAGAAGAACCAAAGCATTCCAGGCTTGAGAAGATGCTTCAGTTTGTTCACCAGCTTCACAGCACGATCTTTCCGTTTGTCCTTCATCTTCTGCTCCAGAAGCTAGCCCTTTCTCATCTTGTATGGATTATAGCAGCTGTCCTCATTCATTAACTGCCTGATGAGAGACTGACACTCCCTTGGCCATGGACCTTTTGTCTTGCTGAGATCTTTGTCGATGCTGGCATGGAACTCCACGACAAATTTGGGAGGGGGAAGTTCGTATCGGAACGTTTTGACTAAGATTTTCCGAGCCGCCATTCCCTCATAATCACAGCTTAACGTATCCAACTCTCCTTATCCTCTGCACCGTCTTCAGATTGACACCCAAGGACTCGGAGATCTTCGCATTGGAGCTCCCGTCTTGAATACTAAGCAGCACAGCTTGCCTTTTCTATTTTTTTGCGGGGAGCGGGGGGCTGCAGCTTTGGTATTGCTTCCTTCACAGATTATGCACAACCGAGTCTACTATGATAGGAAAAAGAGAGACACGACACCTGACAGCACGCATACGCGGAATTCAGAGTTTCCAAGGGCGATAAATTGCTCCCTGCAGTAGAGAAAAGATTTTTTGGACCAGTAGGGACCAGGAAGACTAAATTATCCTGCAACTGCCTGCAACGACGTAGCCCCCCCCCCCCACCATACATGCACACACACAAACACCTTTCGTTGACGGCAAAAAGAATCAAACAACCTGACTTGATTCAGAGATGCAACATGGAATAATCACCTCCCCGCAAAGGTGTTCTCTTCAGTCGAACCCTGTAGCGGTCAAGAATCACGCCACGTCGCAAGGTTTTGTGATGGTCAAGACGGGGTAAGATGGGATAAAATTGGCAGGGTATACAGGTTGCAGCGGGGCCAGTTAGGGGGGGGGTGTTGGGGTTTATTCTATTTTTTGTTATGTAGTGGGGAGGAGATCCCTGCTCGCAGGCGGCTCAGGGAACCTCTGGTTCAGTGATCTTGAGTAGCTTCGGACTGGTGAATATCTGCGGTAGTCGCTTTAGAGTAGAGAGTTATGCGGATGGTTACGAAGTGCCATCTGGGTAAAGAGTAAATTAATGGGTCAAATACCCCGCGTAGACACCTCGAAGCTCTTGTAATTAATAAACTTCCCATTTTCATAAGAAGTATCGTTTCAATTGTCAAAATACTACACTTGTTCTTCATCGGTTGGAGTTTGATTCTCCCACCCCATGTATGTATGTACCTACGTAAATATTTTTTGCACTTGTATATACTCCAACTAATAAATACATGCGCACACACTCTGACTTGCTTGGGAAGCTGGAAAGACCCCTGTAATACCACTCAAATTTTTCAACAGAACCCCCTCATATCACCCCTTTCGAGTTTGATGGCGCAGTCGAGGCCGGTCGTGATGCCCAGGTGTTGTGCCACGTGACTCGTGGTGATTTGCCCCTCGAAATCAGGTGGTCTTTCAACGGTCGTGACGTGATCCGCGGTTTAAGCATCAATGCGCTTGATATAGGCAGTCGCTCAAACATCCTGAGCATCATGTCCGTCTCTGACGTTCACGCTGGCCGCTACACGTGCCACGCTGTGAATTCTGGCGGGGAGCAAAAACACTCCGCCCTTCTCGTCGTCCATGGTAGATACCCGTCAGCGAGGGAACGATGACGCGTCTGGGTTTCTCCTCTTTCTTTGCGTTTCGTTTAGACCGCCTTCAGCTTCTTCGCCATGTCATTTCTTCCTGCTTCAGTTGTGCGTGAGTTCCCCTTCTGTCGCGGCCGATATGCATTCGCGAATTTCAGGGCAGACGAGGCGCCGGTGTGGGTGGGAGGAAAGAAGTCCCAGCGACCGGTAGTTGATGCTCTGCCTGACAGGGCTGTTAAGTGTCTAACATTCATTGCAGAACCCCCTCGTATTCGCCCGTTCAATCTGGACGATGCGCTTCTATCCGGTAAAGATACCCAGTTGTCATGTTACGTGCCAGATGGAGATACTCCGATCACTATTCGCTGGTTCTTCCACGGTCATCCTGTCTCTCACACCATGGGGGTGACTACGATGAAGTTGGGGGCGCGTTCAAGCATTCTCAATATTGAAGCCTTGACTTACGGCCATTCGGGCACTTATACCTGCGTGGCTACGAACTCGGCCGGAGAGGATAAGTTCTCGACAGATCTGAGAGTCAATGGTAGTATTCCAAGTGACAGTTGGACGATGTTTTAGGGTGCCATTGGCGCTTCGCTCTCGCTTCTCTATTGACTTTAGACTGATCTTCTCTTCCCTCTGTGATCTTCAAATGACTGACGAATTCTCCCGTTCTTCTCTGAATCAGTCTTGAAACTCGCGAACTGCGTTTCGATGGTCGCGGTACTGCTGCTCACACATTCTTTGAATCGGAATCGCCTCGTTCGTATTGTGTTGGGTGCCCAATCCATTTGTTAGTTTCTCGAAGGGAATTTAGGTTTATCACACAACTCTCGTGACTGAGACTCATAGATAATGTATATATCTGAATATGACCATTTTCAGAACCTCCTCTTGTACTTCCCTTTGACTTTGGAGACTTTGATGTTTACGAGGGTGATTCCGTTCAAGCCAACTGCATCGCGAGGAGAGGCGACCATCCCCTCTCCTTCCACTGGAGGTTGAACGGTTCCCTTCTACAGTCCTCTGATGTTCTAACTATCCAAAATTTGGGGCGTAAAATGAGCGTTGTTTCCATTTTAAACGTCAAAGAGGATCACCAAGGAAGTTACACTTGCCAGGTTTTTAATGCAGCTGGATCAGATTATTACGAGACGCAGTTAAAAGTGAAGGGTAGGACATCGGATGTGATATTACAGTGCTTTCTCCTGAAGGAGTGGTGTGTTTTTTTTGTAGACCGCTTGTTTTGAGCATGTTCGTAAGCATAGGTGATACTAGAATCCCTCGGTCTCTTTTACTGCTTTGTAATCATTGGCAGAACCCCCCGAACTACTCCCAATTCACTTCGGGGCGGCCGAATTACTAGAAGGAGACCTCGCTCAGGCTAGTTGCGTCATCAAGAAAGGAGATCTTCCCGTGGAAGTTCAATGGAAGTTAAATAACGAGGAATTATTGTCCAGCAAAGAGGTCAATATTCTCGACGTAGGGGGTCGAACGAGTATTCTTACGATAAATCCCGTACGCAGTTACCACCGAGGAACGTACGCTTGCTTGGCATTCAATGCGATCGGAGCAACTGAAGTTCAGACGAACATTGAAGTCAATGGTACTTGGACGCTCACTGTTGTGTTATGATTCCCGTTTATGTGTGCACTAGACTGAAGACTAGGCCATTCCCCCTGTTCCTTTATAGTCGAGTTTAAATTCGAGGTGTCCCTGCTTTTCCAGAACCTCCTCAGATATTACCGATTGACTTTGGCTCAACAACTTTCTTCGACGGAGATTTGGCCCAGGCGAACTGCGTGATTCGCAAAGGGGATCGCCCTGTCACGTTTACGTGGCTGCACAATCAACACTATCTTGCTAACAGCGATGATACTCAGATCGTTAACGTAGGCGGCAGGACGACTATTCTCACCCTTGATCCCGTTAAGAGTCATCATCAAGGGAATTACACTTGCTTAGTCACGAATGCTGCTGGATCTGCGGAATCTTCAGCGGTTCTTCTCGTGAATGGTAGTCAGAATTAGTGAAGAAACTGCCGCTTCAGATGCATGGTTCTCTATCCTCTTTTCCTCTCCCTCTATCCTTTCCCCGCCGCTTTCTAGAGCTTTTCCGGATTTGTTTCAGAACCCCCAGTTCTCGATCCTATCGCATTTGCGGACTCTGTCACTAATGCGGGAGATATTGCTCAGGTGAACTGCATTATCAAAAAAGGAGATAAGCCATTAACGGTTCGCTGGCATTTCAATGGGCTTCAGTTATTCCCAAGCAAGTCGATGCAAATTCACCAGATAGGACGGTCTAGTATCTTGACTCTGGATCCTGTGAAGGCCGGTCACCAGGGGAAATACACTTGTGTTGCCTCCAATCCTGCAGGAGAAGACCAATCCTCCACTTTCCTGCGTGTGAATGGTACTTAACGAGACTTTTTGTTTTGTTGCACGACGTACGCGTTAGGCATTTAGTGGAGGAGCAGTCGAAATTTTAAGCGCACCTTTGTTAGCTGTCTTTCAATTAGCGGTTTACCTGTTTCGCTCAAAAGTTCTGTGACATGTTCGTTTCTGGGCCAATGTGATAGATGTGATTAAAAATTCAAGGTCTTACGTACGTTACAAGCGAGTAAAGACGCGTTCCTTGTCTTTGAGGGTGTTACTGCAGGGCGAAAGATCTCCTGGTTGACGCGTTCTCTCTCCTTCCAGCTCAACTGGAAGTGTTTTGTCTATGACCCCTCCACAAGTAAAACAAAAAAATACTTGCCAATCTTCCGAATTCCTCTTCATTTAGCGTAGGGTTTAGTTGTCTCTCTCGTTGATTGAAATTTTGAATTGTGGGCGCTCAATACCGCTTCATCGCTGATTATCTTCTCGATTTTTTTGGGGGGAGGGGGGGCTCGCTTGGGAATATTTTCGGCGTCTCAGATCCGACTCGTCTTCACGGTCGGAGTACCGAATTGGCATTAAGTCGAGGCCTGACCTCCCCTTAATTCTGTTCGATTCCCCTCCTCTTCGTCTTTGGGATACTCAATCAGGAAGACGAAGCGACAGCAAGCGTGTTTCTGACCATTTTTTTTTTTTAGTTTCTTCCGTGATAAGCCTCGGCCATTTGTATAAGCAGAAACGCACATACTCATTCAGTAAATTCAAATTTTGTCTAATAATAAATTAAGCACTGATTCGTTCAAAAATCTAACTGAGCAGGAAGGAACAGGGAGAATTGCCTTATTTTCTTTTAACATTTCATCTTTCTTGTATTTCATTTCATTGAAGTCATTTCCATCTATTTTTTTAAGTTCCGCTTTATAAAAAGCATGTTAACTACCTTCCCCCAGCTATGTGGTTCTTCCTAGATTTAGACGGGTTTATCGCATGTTTTTTAATATCACATGATTGGCATAGGTGCAATTAATGGTCTAATGAAGAGCTCAAAAATAAGTCTATTTTTCGAGCAATAAAGCTTATTGTGTTGGAGGTTTTAATAAGCGGGAAATAATTTCGTTTTGGCCTAATAATTCGCTTATAAATATGTCCTGATTATCAAAGTCTTATTTTTACCGATATTTGGCAAGTACATGAAACCATTGGAATGTAAATATATAGTTTTGGGGGGTTTTGAAGCGAAAATAACACTGCTTCATTGGGCATATATGGACTATGCTTGGAGGGGAATATGCTTGTTTCTGTACAATTCTGAACCTGCACGAGCACGGGCTATAGTTATACTGTTATTGCATTTCTATCTTAATATATCATGATTGACTCGCCACCATTATAATTTTCAGACAAAGTTATCGTTCATTCTGTTCAAAATTATCATTTTAACTAAGCTACAGTCGGAGATTTTGTAGACTTTAATAATCTTAAGGATTTTATGTTCTAATGATTCGCTCCCCTAAACCTTGGCTGAAATTGTGATATATTTAGAGCAAGAACTTGTTAATTGTTTTGTTTTGGGGGCCATTGCATCTGCCTGCTCTGCTTCATTCTTTATCTCACTCCTTGTTGGTGACTCCTGTGTAAACTCTGTATACGTATACAAATTGTACATAGGTTGTATATATCTTCGTCGAAGGGAAGATGAAAAAAATCTAACTTCCATTCAAATTCTACTTGAGTCACTTGCATATAAAAGCTCTGATGTTTTGATAATTTCACTTTCAAGAGGTTCTTTAGCATGCAGTTTCATTGCAAAGGAGTTACCTCCAAAGAATGTTTAAATGTTTCCTTTTTATGACTAACCTTGAATATATTTTTTCACTAGATATTCTTCTTTTCTGATCCCAAGCAAATCTTACGCGTTTCAGTATGGACCTAAACTTCTTGCTGATGCTTTTTGCATGAGTTTAGCCTTTATTTTTAGATTATAGAATGTGTTATATTGAAATATTGATTATATTTAGATGCATATGTGTAGCAAAAATAACGAAGTAGTTGCAAACAGAAATCCCTAACGCAAATAGGTATTGGTTAAAGAAGACTTTCTGTCATGCGACATTTTGGTTATTTTTGTAGCCGCTTGCATCTGCCAACTAAATTCGTCGCTATTTGAGTAACTTTGGCTAATCTGACTTCATTCGAACAGTGCCTCCCCGCTGGATTATTGAGCCAGCTGATAAGGCCTTTGCTCTGGGCAGCGACGCCCGGCTCGAATGCAAAGCTGATGGCTTCCCCAAACCGTCTCTTTCGTGGAAGAAGGCCGCAGGTAAGGTGTTGTAGTTCCATTTTGGAGTAGTCATTTTCTTAAACTGTCAGAAAGTTGTGGTCGTCCTAATTTTGCTTACACTACGGCAGGACACACACCCGGCGATTACCGCGATCTGCCCACGGACAACCCCAATGTGCGAGTAACTGAAGACGGAACCCTGAACATCGGAAACATCCAGAAATCTCACGAGGGGTATTATCTCTGCGAAGCGAACAACGGAATTGGAATGGGGCTATCTGCCGTTATTTACATCCGAGTACAAGGTGAGATCTAACAAATCCTTCTCGTTGTTCATTACATGTCACGCTTCAAGTATGTAATCTGTCGCAAAGTCACGTGCAGCTTAGAGCTATAAAGAAAATATGATTAGAGGAGACGGGACGGCAAAGACTTATGAAGGGTCGACTCAATACCAAGCTCATTTAATCTCTTGAAATGATCAGTCGGGTGACTTTTAAAACCAATAACAGGGCTCGTGTTGACAACTTATGTTGGAAGACCGTTAAGTGATGTTGACAACTTGTGCTAGAAAGCCGTTTCAGTCATGTTGACATCTTATGTTGGAATGCCGTCACAGCATTGTTGACAACTCGTGCTGGAAAACCATTATAGCCATGTTGATAACTTGAGCTGGAAGGCCGTTACAGTCATATTGACACTTTGAGGTGGAAGGCCGTTACAGTAATGTTGACGAGTGCTGGAAGACCATTACAGTAGTGCAAGGCACACCACACTCGGCTGTGCTTTCCACTGTGTGACTTGGCAGTTCGGAGGAATTGTATGAACGGCTCAGGCCCTAAACCTCTTTTGCGCAAGCTTGTTCCTGGTGGTGAGTGTTGTGAAACCCCGAAGATAAGGGCCTAGTTTCTCTCAGTTGGGTTTGTTTTTGGAGTTGGTGTCGGTAGGAGGAGGGGACAGGTCATCATTGTGAAGCGTTTGGAGGCTCGAGAGATTTGCGTGCCCTCCGGTTCCCAGACCGGAGGGTTTTGTAGCGATGTGTGGCCCCTAACTCCCACTTTGCCCCTCAGCCCCCCCACAGTTCAAGATCCAGTACCGGAACCAGACAGCGCGGCGCGGAGAGGACGCCGTCCTTGAGTGCGAGGCTGAAGGCGAGACCCCGATCGGGATCCTTTGGAGTAAGGACGACGTCAACATTGATCCCAACCAGGAAGTGAGGTAAGGGCGACGCCGAGCTCAGAGTTGGCACTCGTACGCCTATTACCTTCTCGGCAAAGGGTGCCCTACCCCCTTAGTTCTTGACTGGGAAACGCTTTTGGGTGCCGAGGGGGGTCTGTTACATCTCCCGCCAGGGTACAAGCCTTAGTATTCGGTGTTGCTGTGGCGATGACATCGTTGGTTAACTCCATGGCGATGCCCTCGTTGGTGAGTCGCGACTCCCCTCCCCCCCTTAAATTTCTATCCATCTGTTCCTCCCCCAAATGTGACAGTTTTTTCCCAAGAAATTGGGGTCGTTACGCATCAACGCTACTCAATACCCAATTACCACTCCCTTTATGCCCAAACAAGCACAATGCCACCCATGAATATTTTCCCCCAAATTGGGTGTTCATAAGCATGTGGGGAGCGCTATGTGCCCCCTACCCCCATCATCCTTTTTCTGTCGATGGAATCCGCTGGATAATAGAAGTCACATAAAGATCAGAAGGACAATTGCAGGCAAGCCTATAGAAGGGAATGCGCAGAAAGAGCGTTTGTACTGTGCATTGGTGAGTCCCCCAGTGAGCAGGGAACCCTTTATGGCCTAAGGGAATGCCAACCCATTTCTGGTCAGGGAAGTGTAGATATGAAAACCCGTTCAACTGGTTCGGGATGGAAGAGTGATGTGTTGTGTGGGCAAAGAAAGGAGGTGGGACGATAGTGTTTGGCTCTGTGCGTAGTGACTTACGAAGCTGTAGCTGTCTGTGTGTATGATGCAGACTGACTCGACGCACCCTCTGAGTGGCGGCAGCTCCTTACGAACGCCTCAATCTTTTTTCCCGCTGGGACTCGAACCATGTACCCAGGGATAAAAATACCACTCCTTTTTTGTCTCTTTCCTTCTCTTCTTTCTTTTCTTCGTTCAGTATGGTACGAGATGCCATCGCTGGTTTCGTTTTTTTAAATCAATGGTAATTTTTTACCTTTAAAGGGGCGAGTTATCGTAGGTTCTGTGTATGGAAATGATAATGATAATAATAAATTATGATACTGTTAATAATGATGATAATAATAATAATGATGAGGATAATATTAATTAAATTGAAAAAGAGCTCTTCGGAACAGAGCGCTGAGTTGGTTGCCATTCCTACCACCCAGCACACTCATGGCTTCGCGAACTACCTACCATCCTCCCATTTTCACGCCCCCTAACATAACCACTTTCATCACGTTTAATAAAACATTCTAGCGTTTGGTTCAATGTCCTAGTCTGCGGAAGCTTCGTGAGTGGTGCCAGTACCAGGAGAGGCGGGGACCCGATTCTTTGGGAGGGAGTCATGCGCACCGGACTGTGGTGTGATAGAGGACTTGTGGTCTTCGTGAAAACTTGTTCTGGTTGTTTAAAGTGGCGCTTCTTTCTTACGTAGAATTGATGAAGTTTTCAATACCATTCTATGTCCCTCGATACTTTTTTTTTACTCTTCTGTTTTTTTCCTACATTGCTGCAATGAGTGAACACGACCTCGTTGGATTACATCATGATCTAAAGGATTCTAAAGACAAAAAAAAAATTCCTCGTTTTGGTAGCCGTGCTTCTGTGTTTATTAAGCCCTCTAAAATCCAGAGTGCAACTAAGAATCGTAATGTGTTTCACCCTCCTCCCACGTAAACGGAGTTTAGATCGTAAAAGTTGTCCCGCATCGTCCCGATAAACTTAACCTGGCCCTTCTTTTGTAGGTACACAATCCACGAGGAAATGAACAACAAAGGTGTCCACAGCAGCTTAAGCATCAAGAAAACTGACCGCACTGACTCCGCCATCTACAGCTGTGTCGCCACGAACGCTTTTGGAAGCGCCGACACCAACATTAATTTGATCATTCAGGGTCGGTGTTTATGTCCATTGATTCTGGAATTGATAGACTCGTATTTCGGTTGACTCATTATTTCTGTCATTTTCACCGTTTCTTTGGTGTTTTGTTTGTTTTGTATCTATTTAATGACTTTCAACCGCTAAAGTCACTTAGAGAGACCGTACAGTCTAGCCTGGGAATCGAATCACAGGTTGACGCATCATATGGCAGTTGCTGTAAAGTAGATAGGAATCGGGATTTCATCCACCGAATAAGCACACCCGATGTGGCTTAATTTTCATCACTCGAAAGCTGTAGTCCCTTTGGTGTTGTAGTATGACCGAAGTTGGTAATAATGTCTCTAGTGTAGTTTATTAACACAGTGCCCAATAACCAGATATTGAATTTTTGAAATTTTTGAAAATGTTTTTTTTCGCTTAGTGGACATGTAACCTTTCACGTTTTTGAGTTTAGGTTTATTTGAAACTTTTATTCGCAGGGCTGTTTTTTGTATGTTTCGAGCTTTTATCAAAGTTCTTTTTAAGAGTTCAGAAAAATAAATATAATTATCGAAGGATTTGGAATGAAAAAAACATACAAATCGTGAAGTTCAAAAATGTATTAAAATTAGGGCTTTGGCGCTTTTTAACTATCATTTCGCATATAAAACAAATTTAGATGAAAAAAGAGATCTGACGAAGGTTTTTCTATATATCAAACCGGGTGAAATAACTAAAAAAAAAGGTTTCAGGGTGTCTATGGTGAAAAAAGTGTTTGGAAAATTCTCAACAATATATAAATCTTAAAGGGATAAAGACAATATAATAAAAGGTAAATAACTTTAAAAAAAATTTCAGGGTATCTATGTTGAAAGAGGTGTTCAGGGTGTTAAAATAAAGAGTCTATAAATGGGATTAAAAAAAGCGGTTTAGAATAGCAAATAGGCCGTAGGCCACACGCCGAAGGAGTGCCTGTGGAACCAAGTTCTTTCTGTAAGAAAGAATACGAAGTATGGCTTGTTGACTTATGAATGAAATGAGCAGCAACTAAAAGTATTACGAGAGTGGATAGCTTTAAAGGCAGGTTGGTATCGGAAATCCGCAACCAACCTCATATCATTGAATACCCGCCTTCTCCGCTTTTACACTATCTTACGACGCCGAGCTGAGAGTGAGGTGGTGGTATTTTTTCTTCTACTATATGGCGTTAACTTAGAGCTACTCAATTGTAATCCTTATTTTTCAACATTACGATTGTCGACATTTTTTTTCAGAGCGACCCGAGCAACCGGACAGCTTAAAGGTGTTGGACAAGAGTGGACGCTCCGTCGAGCTCTCGTGGACGCCCCCTTACAACGGCAACTCCCCCATCAAGCGATACATCGTAGAATACAAACTGAGTCGACGTAGGTTGAAAATGATACCTCTTTTGCTGAATACCATCTTCTGCTAAACCTTTGCTGACTTCCATAATCTGTTAAACTCTTTTGCTGACTTCCATCTTGTGCTAAACTCTTTTGCTGATTTACATCTTGTGCTAAACTCTTTTGCTGACTTCCATCAAGTGTTAAACTCTCTTTGCTGACTTCCATGATGTGTCAAACTCTTTTTGCTGACTTCCGTGATCTGTTAAACTCTTTTGCTGACTTCCATCTTGTGCTAAACTCTTTTGCTGACTTCCATCAAGTGTTAAACTCTCTTTGCTGACTTCCATGATCTGTTGAACTCTTTTGCTGACTTCCATCTTGTGCTCAACATTTTTGCTGACTTCCATGATGTGTTAAACTTTTTTGCTGACTTCTAAAATGTTTTAAACTCTTTGGCTGACTTCCCTTTTGCGCTAAACTCGTATACTGACTTCCATCTCGTGTTACACTCGTTTGCTGACTGCCATCATGTGTTAAACTTTTGCTGACTTCGATCTTGTGCTAAACTCTTTTGCTAATTTACATCCTTTGCTAAACTCATATACTGATTTCGATCTTGTGCTAAACTCATATACTGACTTCCATCTTGTGCTAAACTCATATACTGACTTCCATCTGGCGCTAACCTCGTTTGCTAACTTCCATCTTGCGCTCTACTTGTAAACTGATGCCTGTTGACTTTTTCGTGAAGGAAACTGGGAATCTGCCGGCGAGAGAATGATGGTTCCTGGAGATCAGCACATCGCAGCCGTCCTCGATCTTCGCCCCGCCACCACCTACCATTTGAGGATCGTCGCTAGGAATGAGATAGGAGAGTCTGATCCTTCAGACACTGTCACCATCATCACTGCTGAAGAAGGTCGGTGCTTGTGCTCGTGCTCGCTTTAGGAGTGTCTTTAATTCTTTTGTTTTATATAAGGCGGGGGAGGAATTTAACCAATGGGTTTAAACTGTTTAGCGGGCGTAGATTATACCGGACTTGATTCCTGATCGGGTGAGGACATAAACTGTTCCCTTAAAATCTTTGGCGTTGCTGACCCTACCTGTTGCGGGAGAGGGTCGAAGAAGAATACGTTATAAGGCAAATGGAGGCAGCGAGTCCTCTAATTATTCTTAAGTTGGTGCATTTTGTCCATCACCTTTAATCGCCTACCACGGGTACAAATCGACTCCTCAAAGCCACTCGGTCAGACATCCACCCAGAAGAAATACCATTCCCACAGCACACGCGAGTCCCCCTGTCAATGCTACGATGCGGTCACCATCCCAAAGTAAACGCATAGCAGCACCGCACCCCGTCGCCAACACATATCCATTCACTTGCCGTCACTTGGACAAGACACAACCAAAGAAACATTCACAACCTGCCCCGCACATGCACACTTCAGACAATAGGCAGATACATGAAATACTGGATTCTCGGGAGACCACCCGTCCAGCCAGCAAAGTTCTTGATGCCCTCGTCCCTAAGCCCGGAGCAACTGTAAGTACTGATTTGTGCGTTGCCCTCAGCCACCTCCTTGTGTGTGTATGGTACGTTTCTCTCTTGCAGCTCCTTCTGGTCCACCAAGAGGCCTCAAGGTGGAAGCTGTTGACAAGACGAGTCTGCGAGTGACGTGGAAACCTCCTCTGAAGGAAGAGTGGAACGGAGATATCCAGGGTTACCAAGTGGGCTACCGATTGGCCTCGTCCAATAAAAGCTACGTGTACGAGACGGTGGAGTTCAGCAAAGAAATGCGGAAGGAGCATCATCTCACCATTTCGAGTTTGGAGTAAGGTTCCTTTTTTTGAGTCGGGGGGGGGGGAATTTGACCATCTTGTCTGGAGGGTCTCATCTACGGATGGGTCAATACGAGGTTTCACATGTACAAAGGAAAAGGGTGAGTTCTTGATCCCGTTGCAGGGCTGCCCGCCCCGACATTTAATTCTTGATGCCCTTGGATCCTCCTCGTTCCTTAAGGTTTGGGAGCTCGTTTCCCGAACCTTAGGTTGATGAGATTTTTGGTGCTCTCTTGATCCCGACCCCCAAGTCCCACGTTTATGTGCAGCACGTTCAGTTTGTACAAATAGGACGTTCTCATTCGTGCTTTCGAATGTGTGTGTTCTTTGTGCGAATTTGTTCCTGGAAGCCTTCTTTCAGTGCCCTCCTAGACCTAGCTTTAATTGTTCTAAATGCCTGTTACTGCTGTTCTTGTCATCCGTGGTAGTTTTCACCTTTGTTCCTTCTCCCCATTCCTTCTTTCCTCACATGTCGCTGTTGCATTTGAGTTACGACATTACTGAGTGGAAACACCACTTCCGATTTGAGCGAAGTTGTGCCACTTCTGGTGTGGTTACTCGCCGGATGGACCCCCGATTGAGGGCGACTTCATGGTATCTGCCATATGCTTTAGATACTCGTGGTTCAGAGACCACTTTAAATTGTATGTCCCTGCTGACAAATAATAGGTTTCAAAACAAGCTCATATCGGTGGTAAAACCCATAACAATAGCTGCGTTAGATTAGACGTTCCGTCGCCTTTGATACCTCCAGAAGGTTTCTTTTACCCGGCGTCCCATTTATTACACCAGACCACTTTGGCTCTCATCATTACCCATTATAAGTCAATTTCCCAGTCTTAGCCTCACACGGGTTTGTTTGTATACAGCATCTACACCGAGTACGCCGTCGTGGTATCCGCTTTCAACAAAGTTGGTCAAGGTCCGCGAAGTGCCGAGGTGAAGTCCCACACAGCCGAAGGAACCCCCCAGAAGCCCCCTCAGGAGGTGACTTGTACAACGTTGACTTCCCAAACGATTCGCGTCTCGTGGAGTTCTCCTCCTCTTTCCAGTGTCCAAGGAGTAATCAAAGGATACAAAGTCATCTATGGCCCTTCTGACCAGTGGTTCGGTAAGGGCAGCGTCCCTCGTTTTGATGCAGTGGGAAAGACGATGTCCAGGCCACCACTTTTCTTAAATATTTTCTATGGCTGCAGATGAAGATGCGAGAGACACGAAGATCACCGGATCAACCGAAACTCATCTGCACGGACTTCAGAAGTTCACCAACTACAGCCTCCAGGTCCTCGCCTCCACTTCGGGAGGGGAAGGCGTCCGCTCTTCGATGATCCACTGTCAGACCGACCAAGACTGTAAGAATCATCCCCCTCCCCTTTCCTTTTAGTTGTCTTTCATACACCAGCGATGACATTTGATTCAGCGACAGCCATCACATCTAAAGACTTATTGAGGTTCAGCACTGTCCAATTGTATGCAAATCTCAGAGAGGATTGTAAAGCTGCATAAATTGTATGATTAGAAGGTTAATCATATATCATCATTAATTGCCCCCACTTTTCGCTACTCTTTGGTGAGGCCCCCCCAACCGGATGCTGAAATTCGCCTAAAGATCAGTAGGATAATTACTAGCAAACCCGATAGCCTCAGGGGTAAGTCATCGTTGTAGGAAAGGGACAGGAAGAATGACAATACTATGTTTTGCCACTGTCCTGCCAGTACCGGAACCCTTCGTGACCTAATGGATAGGCACGCGTACCACGTTTGGGGGAGAGTGAATATGTAAACTCCCTGGGTGAGTTTTGTAGACAGAAGAGCGATGTACTCTTTGTGAGAGTGAAGGGAAGAAAGAAAGCTTTGATCCTAGAGCCTGTGCTGTAGACATTCCTCGACACAATTCCTCTTCGCCGCTAAGGTCTTGGTCTTTCTTAGTTCCGGAAGCTCCGACGTCTGTGAAGGCCCTTGTGATGTCCGCGGACTCCATTCTTGTATCCTGGTTGCCCCCCGACAGGCCCAATGGCATCATCACCCAATACACCGTTTATTACAAGGAGCAAGGAAAGGCAGACAGCGAAGTAAGTTCCTTTTATGAATATACCTCAAGCCTGGGCTTAAGTCTTACCGAGGCACCGGAAAGCATACATCATTGATGTGTTTGGAAATGAGACCGTATAGTCGTGTTTATGTATTTAGTCAACGCCGCGCGTTATTTTAATAATGGGTAGAATCCATTTTTATGGTTTTAGGTGGAGATTAACCTGCCCAGTTGCTGCATTTCCTACTTTATTAAGTAACGCCTTCCATCTTTTTGTGTATGTTAAAATATTTTACTGGATTTTATTATTTATGATACTAACTTATCCCTAGCCTAGTCATTAGAGTTTTCTTCGCGTCGTTTTTATTTAATAATCAGACGCTACAGATAACCATTTTCAGGGACAATCTTACAAACTTCCTCCCTCGCAACTGAGCTTCGAGGCGACGGATCTAAAAAAGAAGGACGACTACATCTTTTGGGTGACTGCTTCCACCTCGTTCGGCGAAGGCGAGAGGTCCGAAGAAGTCTACTTGAAACCATCAAACAAAGGTGAGTCCATCTGCGATCTCACTAAAAGTCCTGCCTCTCCTCCGATGAGGCATCGGAAAGATATCCCCGATGATTCGGCATCGAACTACAGTTTGCTTTTGCCCATTTTATAAGGATCCGACCCAGTTTATTGTGATTTTGGGAAATCTTTTTATTATCTTACACATTCGGTTTAGAAGATAGCTACCAAGTGACCGACCGATGCAGTGTTTAGTTGGCCTCTCGATAATCGTATCCTCTCTAATGGGTGGTCGCTCCTTTCACAGTACCCGCCAAAATTGCATCTTTCGACGATGAATATCTGGCCACCTACAAGGAGGATGTCAAGCTACAGTGTCAGGCTGTTGGAATCCCAGCTCCCGACATCAGGTAAATGGAAAATAAGATCCAGTCCTGTTCTTTTGTTCATGGTAGGTCGGGAACCGAAATGCCCCGAAAAATTCTGCAAACTGATGAGTTCTAGGACCGGTAAATGATCGCAACGGGAGGACCGGTCCGTTTTGCTATCTAAGCTATCGAATGCGATTGGTGATTCATCCATTTTTATTTCTGATACGCTCAAAAGCTGTTCCAATTTGCCGTATTTTCAGCCATTTCGATAAGCATGTTGCTAGTTTAATGAAAGTTTTCATGTCCCCTTCTGAGTCCTTTTTTTTCAAGACATGTTCCTTGCTACTCATTCTCTCTTCTTTTGTATACGCCGACCATAAACCTACCATACATTTCCATTTCCCTCAATTTTGTTTCTTTATTTGGAAACCTCTTTTCAAAGACTTCTGGTTGAGATGCCCTTGTTTGTTTAGTCTCATTTTCAAATAGATGCTTTCATTTCTTCTTTCGTCGCAAGAACTCATGGTCTTCTTCGACTCTTCCTGCCTCTTTTGAGTCCCTGGTTTCTGTCCTATTGAGGTTTTTCCATTGAAGGTGGACCATCCATGGAGAACCCTTTACACCAAATGACCGCATGCGACGACTTCCCGAAGGCTCTCTTCTCATCAAGGAAGTGTCACGCGACGACGCTGGCGAATACACTTGTCACGTCGAGAATTCATATGGACAAGATACCGTCACGCACAAGTTACTGATCCAAGGTTGGTGGGCGAACCGAGAGACTCGGTCTTTGATGTCCATTTCAATTTTCATTCTTAGAATTTTTAAAAGATTTTCTCCTGGTTCTCTCTTCCAAGTAGACGAATAAAACAGATAAAAGATGGGAGAAACTGATAAAGGAAGCAGGAGGAGCTTCAGCTAACTGATTTCATTTGTAGCCCCTGAGTTCTCTTGAGTCAAATCCGGCATCGCTCAGGAAGGAGGCCGCGGCATCTGGTCTCTTGAAGAGGTTTTGAGATGGTCGAGGAAAAAGCATGATAGGATGAAATGTTTCGTGTTTTCGGGTTTCTATACGATGCAGTGGACGCTGCCAGGGTTTATTCTATTTTTTTTTTTGGGGGGGGGGGGGCGTGAGACAGGGGGTACTACAACGGAACCTTGGAGGAACGGCAACCCTTCCTGGCCCAGTGCCCGCAGTTGTATACCCATCCCACCCCAATGGTCCCGGAGAGCCTGCGCCTATATATCTTTCACTATTCTCGCTACGTCAAATTTGGGGTCAGAGAGACGGGTTGGAGGCACTGATTCGACGACCCAGAGTGGAATCGGGCGGGGAGTTTTGGACTAAGGCATTGTGCGGTTGGTTTTGAAGTGCTATGCGGGTGAAAATGGGTCTGTATGTAGGCCAATCATGTTAGTTGTCTTTAATGTGGAGAATTTTAGTTTCGTCGTTGAGATGGTGTATTGGCCTGGTTGTGATACAAAGGGCACTGATTTGGACTGTTTGTCTTGGTGAGGTTTGTTAGATATGGATCATGCCCAGACTGAGGAGACATAATTTAGGGTGGTGGGGATAACTTCTTTGTTTGCTCACTGTTTCTTTCTGTTACCCGATGTTGGTGTTTGCGAGTGTTCTGAGAGTATTGAGTCTGGATATGACCTTTGAGTTAAAGTTTGTGTGGGGATTGGCCGTGAAATGCGATGCGTGTAGGGGGGAGGGGTAAGATTCACGTCGTGTGTGGTAATGAGGGTGGCAAGTTGATTTTCGTGGGCTGGTGGACCTTCTCTTGATCCACAACCGGTTTTTTGTGTTGCAGGTGAGAGTGCAGATTTCTTGGGGATGTGCATGGAAATGTAGATTGGGATGTGATGAAATAGGTTATCCGCATCGATGTTTAGCCGCGCAAATTGAGTAGTAGGAAGATGGGTGTCGCGCATGAAAAGGGTGGGGAAGAGGATGTTGCCCCAAGTGACCCCAAGGAAAGTTTTTTCCTGTTTGGATTACGCGCTGTGATGGAGGACTTGGCCGTGTCTGTTGTTGAAGAGGCAGTTACTTATCCATTTCTTGCCGTTGCTGTGGTTGGAAGTGTGTAATATTTTTTGCATAAGGATGTAGCTGGTGACAATGTAGAAGGTTGTATGGTCCTCAAGAGATTTCTTATGGCATGCAACTTATCGATTGGAGAAATATTGTATCTTGAGCGTTTTTCTTTCGGTTCTTCAACTTGCGCTTTTGCTTCGTATATCTAGCCTCATTCCTTAACAATTCTTGGTTTGTTTCTACATTTGTTCAATGTTATAATAATTGATTTAAATACATTGTTCAATGTTATGTTTGAAATTTCCTTCGTTTTCTCGATGTGAACTCACCCTCACTGTTCCTTGACAGCTCCCCCTCATCCCCCCGAAATTCAGCTTTTGTCCACGACTACCGACAGCATCGAAATCAAGTTGAAGCCTTCAGTCGTAGATGACACGACCCCCATCCATGGTTACACCGTCTCCTATAAGCCAGAATTCAGCGACGACCTCGAAACCATCCAAGTGTCCGCGACCGCTCGAACCTATATCCTCGAAAACTTGTGGTGTGGTTCCAGATACCAGATCTTTGCCAAGGCTTACAACAAGTAAGTTTGTTGATTGCATTACTCTCACATACTGCTTGGAAGATAGATGGATTCGAACCGTGTCCATTGGGCAGCAAGCAACAGACTGCTCCTGAAATCAATCTGCTACGGAGCTTTCAGTTCCCTTTTACCTTCTCGCCCAACATACGAAACACACCCAAAGCAACTCGTGATTTCACCTTCAAAATCGTCTGGTACCCTTTTCATAACACACAATCTGGAGTACAACAACTCCACCACCCCCTCATCATTTTAACAAACGCCAACTCGCCTTAAATAAAACACATGCCAAAGTTTCCCCCACACAAAAATGGAATCATATTCGGGCAATCACAGAATCCATCCACCATCCACAGAATCCTCCTACTACAACTGAAACCAGGAGCCCCACCTCCCACCAGTGCCCCACCAGAAACCGGTGCTCTCTTTCGGGTCGTTTTTATGCCCCATTTAAATCTCGCATTATATTTTCGGCGTCTAGATAGACCCAACAAAGGTGGAAGAGGGCGTTAAACTTTGCTAAAAAAAACCCCGCAATTAATTGAAGACCGATACCAACCTCCACGAAACGCTACTAAGTCGAGACCTAGAAATCTCGCAACCATTACCTACACCCTCCCCCCCCCCACACACACGCACCCACAACACAGTAAAACTACCTCCTCAACATCGAGACACAAGAAACATCCCTCTGTCGCACACGGGTCGTCCTGGCAAGATACCGGGACGGTATTTACAGCCTTACAGAGAATTTAATGCAAATACAAAACGCAAACAATTATGAATGATAAATCAATATACCATGGTACTGGGTGCACCCTCAATGAAACAAATTGTTACTATCGGTCGAAAAGGGGGAGAAACGGAAGGGTAAGGAGGGACGGACCCGCTTATCTCGGTTGTGAAAAGGAGGGAGGGTCCTCAGTGGTGTCCTGTCCTACGAGACCGAGGTTCGAGCGCTCCAGTCAATACGAAAAGCTCCGCACTCAGGGACTGGGACGTGTGGTTTCCGATGACTGAGGAGAGGTGGGGGTGGCTTCTGACACCTCTTTAAAAGCCAGAGGACGAACGACAGGTATTACCGGCACCACACCGACTACATGGCAGGAATACGGGCAGCTCTTCGGACTGCTTGGCAAAGAAGATGGGAGACGGTCGAGGGGAACTTAAAGTTGCGTGCCATTGCGCCGCGACTGTTCCCATGGACCTATCCCCCAATGCCGCGGCGGCTTCAGGTTGCTTTCTGTCGTCTCCGAATCGGACACACTCGTGTGACGCATCGCTATTTGATGGAGCGCTCGCCTGCGCCCTATTGCAACGACTGCGTCGTCCCCCAGACTGTTCGGCACATTCTTTTCGAATGTCCCAGTCTGGGTGATCTTCGCGCACGACACCTGTCCCGATGCCGGGATGGGCGGGGTCGCTACCGCCTGTCCCTTGTACTTGGGACAGATTCGTGCACATTGACTTGTTGACTTTTGGGGGGAGGCCGGCCTTCTCCCTTTCATTTAACCAGGTTTAATTGTTTTTGTTATTGTTTTGTTATTTATTTTTATTTTTGTTTCCTGTTCCAATTTTTTAAAGTAGCCTAGAACTAGGCTGTTTGTTTACGGCGACTTATGCCTAAGTCGGCAGTCGCCAGATAGCCCCTTAAATAAAAAAAAAAAATACCGGCACCACAGAGCTGGAAAAGAGAAGACATTGTCAGTCACTGACTCACTGCCTCACTCAACCATCCTTACACCTAACACTCAATCACACTTAATTTCACACAGGGTACACTCACCTATTCTTCTTCCACTTGTCTCTTCACTATTTTCTTACACTAATTGACATCAATCCACAAAAAAATTGTCTTTCAAATCTATTTTATCTTTCTTCTTTTTTTAAACTGGAAAATTCGCCTGTAGGAAGAGACAGGGATGAATGGGTGGCACGATAGAAATCTATCGAGTCCCCCACCCGGAGCGATGACGTCACATCAAGCTACCCACACGCCCTGAAAAAGAAGAAAGGGATTATATATCTTCCACACATTTTCACTTCCTATATTTTATTTACACAGGTTTTTACAAACTTTCTGGGCGATACGCCCTCGTTGGTTTTTGTTTTATATGGGTCTCCTTTTCGCTCTCCACTCCCTGTTTCACATCTTCATACCACCATTCTTCTGTCTCTTTCCAGTTTTAACACTCTCACTTCCATAAATTCGTTCCCCATTTGCTCCATCATCATGTTCACATTACCTCTCTCCTGCTCTCGACCATTTTTAACTTATCCTTCCTTTCTACCTTCCTCTTGTCTTATCTACACTCCAATTTAACCTTGCACCCGCATATTCATGTGGCCGGACAATCCCATGCCTCTCGCAGCTTTTACATAAACTTAATTTTCGTGATCATTTACGGTTTTCTACTTTGGTACCGCCCATCTCATTATTCTCGATTTTTGTTTCTGCATTTCTCCCTCTTCACGCACTTTCTTAGTATATCTTTTATGTGTTGACCCTCGTTATTCCCCATTACTGTATGTCCGTTTTCCTTCCGAGACGATAATCCAACCGCGCCAATCATTTTTCCGATTTGTGTCGAATCGCCCGTTCTCTCTTCCAGGATCGGCACCGGCGACCCCTCCGAAATCCTGAACACGCGAACCAAGGGCAAGAAGCCGATTGTACCCGATGTGAAGCACTTCGTGGAAGCGACCTCTTCCTCCATCACTCTTCACCTGAATGCTTGGAGCGACGGCGGATGCCCCATGAACTACTTTGTCGTAGAATACAAACAAAGGTAAGCGTTCGCGGTGATCCCCTTTTACATTGCAGCTCGAGTCGCACTCGCGGATTGTTTGCATGTGGAGACAATTCAATCAGGAGTACAGAAGGGGGCTATAGAACTTGTACTTGAATGTAATTTTTAGCCAATCTTCCGTCAAGGCCTCGTGGAAGTTGGGCTAGCCTACTTTAAGCTATGTATTTTTGTCTATTGACATATTTTCTCGTTGTGTTTGTCTGTTTTCTCCGTCGCCATGTTTTCCTTCGCTATTTGGCTCTAGTTCTTCCTTCGTCATAAGGATTTTTACGATTATAAACTCATTTTCTAACTATTTTGAGATTATATCATTATAAAAAAACATCCCAGCATGCTACAGACCTCGTCTCTGCCGAAGGCTTCACTGGTCATGCCCTCGTTGTGTAAGAATTCCTCCCCAGAGCCACAGATGTCGAAGCACGCCCCCTTACAAATCGTCTTCACGTAAACCTATCACACTTTATCAGCTTCCCCAGACTTTCGCTCTTCACGTAGTTAAATTTTGATGCCTTACTCTTTTTCAGTATTCATGGGCTTTCTGCCCCCCCCCCCTTCCCCATCATCTATTTATCCCTTCTTATACCATCTGGCGCAATTTCCTCATTAATTACACCCGTGTTTTTACATTGTCGCGATCAACCCCGATCCCTGTACCAAGATGGTCTCGTTTTAGCCATTAATAAAGTGTGTGTTACCCTCCTTCCTCCTCCCGAAACCCAAGGCACGAGACGGAATGGAAAATGGCCAGCAACCAGGTCCGTCCCTCCGGCAACTATGTGATCATGGAACTGACTCCCGCCTCTCGCTACAACCTCCGCGTCTCAGCTCACAACAACGCCGGCTCCTCTGTCGCCGAATACGAATGCGCCACTCGCACCCTCGATGGAGGTAAGTACCTTTCACCCACTGGCCTCGGCACGTGGTGCCCCAGGGATAAATGAATATGTGTCTCATCATTAACCACACAACCCCGGCTCCCACCTTGCGAGTCAGTAATGATGCCAACAACCAAATTGCAACATCCTCATGAAACTCTATTCAGCAGTAGCTTCCTTCCCACACACAGACATAACACTCAAATATCTACATGAAAATAAAAAGCACAACTAACAAAAGAACAGCCAGCCCCATTCACCACATATACTGTATTCCAAGCCATAATTTCCGTCGCAACTCCAAAGCCACTGGCCCTGAAATTTTAACATACACTTCCAACACCTTAGCAACTCGGCAATCTCTGCCATCACTCAACTATTCAATCACACATTACTAAACAACACTTTCCCCTCAATCTGGAAAAAAGACCACATCATACCGATACTCAAGCTAGGCAAACCTCCAGCACAACCCATCTCACTACTATACACACTATCCAAAACACGTGAAAAACTAATGCACAAAAGACTAAGTCAAAATATCACCCATCTCAAACACAACACGGTTTCCGAAACGACCTTCCTCATATAATCGTCGACTTCAACAAGTAAGCCACCCCCTCCCCCTCACACGCACAATACTCGCTTTCATAGACATAAACAAAGGCTTCGACAAGTACCAAAACACACTCGCACAAAAATCCTGAACACCACCCTCGCCAACTACGGTAGAGAAGGCAAAGTAACAAAAAATCGTGCACCCGACCACTTCACAATGGCGTTCCTCAAGGAGCCCTACTTTCACCCCTACTTTTCAACTTATACATGACATCTCACAACCACAGTCCCCCAATCTTCAAAACCACACCTCCGTGGATGAAATCTCAATCACTACACAACACCCATCACTCCTACAGCAAGCAGAGCAATCCAACGCTACATTAACACTGGCTCACACAAAACCGCATGACAGCCTCAGCCTTCAAATCAATCATCACACTTCACTTCATACTACCACGAATCAAACAAGCTCCCTAAAATCAGATTAATTCCCCCCCTCCCTAAACAAATTCCCACTGTCCTGGGAATTACACTTGACCTCCCCATTACATTTAAAATTTACATCAACATCACAAAAAAGCATTCAATTTCTGGGTAAAGCCACCAACTAAATGCCTTTCCACCAGACATTCACCTGAAGAAAACCTCCCCCACGTTACACACGGGTCACCCTGGCAAGGCTTTGATTCGGTCATCACCACAAACATCGCATCGTTTGACCGACACATACATCTGCACCTGCTTCCACCAGGAATCAGGCACAGTTGAACATATACCGACACTCGCACACCTAAGATATAATCATAAGACATCGGGGGTGGGTCGTAGAAGGGTTGCCCTAGGGGACTGACCCTAAGCCTAGGGGCAACATTCGAGTTATACCCGCAAGTGTTAACTAATCATTCCCTCCGCTCACCAGCATGATTGGCCTGCTACCACCTGAATCAAGGTTGGCTTTGTCTTGCAACCGTGTTTTTCAATCTCATGATTTTCCTTAATATCTCACAAAATTGTTTATTATTATTTTAACTGCAGCAAAGTCGCGATTAGTACGAGTTTACTAACATGTTGTCACATTTGGTGTAATTCATAAAATGTTGCTAGTTCGCTTGCAATACGCGTCAAAATTGTATTAATAAAAAAAAATATTGTTCTTTATCGACTTCTTTGGCTAATTTCCTCGTCCAGCTTATCTCCATTGCTCCACATACGACACGTAGATCGATCTCCTCTCCTGAACCACGAGGGCAGCCGCCTTCGTTGTGGAACGAAACCAGTTTCGGCAAAGCTCCTTTCACCCTCTTTCAGGCTTTAGCCCCCAAAGAAGTTTGCTCTTTATTCTAGCTATGCACTTTCCATATATTTGCCCTCCTCGTTAATTCCTCCCTTTAAGAACTTTTAAAAATGGCCTAATTTTTTTATATATAAAAATCGTTCTGTCATGCGCTTCATTGTTTAGACATGCTTCGTGAGCTTGGTAGCGTCTACCCTTGTCTCAAAATAGGTCTCTGACAACTCCATGAAAAATATTACTCTTCCAAATGCTGTTTGTTGTTGGGAGCGCCACCCATTGACTGTGGTGGTGTGCAAAACAGTGCACAAAAACACCGCTCCCATACTTATACAAATATTTTCCAATTCGAGCAAGTACTTATATGTGAGAGGCACGCAATTCTTCAGCAAACTATGATGCCCCTCGCACCCTCTACCCCCCCACCTTCCATTCTAACCCACCCACCGCAGAACCCCTATACCACACTCTGCATCCAATTATTAGTTAACCTTCCTTCCACCCCACCGAACTAGAACTCTAAAACACATACCTCCCCCCCTATTTACCCGTATCGCATTTCATAACCATCTGCAAAACGCGTTTAATTGTGTAGTTTTGGTCTTGTTTTGTTTTTTTAATCAATTGGTTTTTAATTTAAAACAGCATAAAATGAGGGTAGTGCCAAATTAGTGCCCTAAAAGACAAAGAAAAGGAAGTCCCAAAACGCCCTACTCCCGAGCGCCTCCCACAGATATTCACCAATCCGAAGATACTCAAGATCACCGAACCAGAGGTTCCCTAACCTGCTTACGATCAGGACACCCCTGCCCTACATAACAAAAAATAGAATAAACTCCAACACCCCTACCCATCCCTAACTGGCTCCGCTACAACCTCCAGCATCCTGTATCTCTTGCCCATCTCATCCTATCTGGCCCCTGTCTTGACTCTCTCAGAACCTCTCGAACAGACCTTTACGAAATGACCACGTGACGTGGCGTGATTACTGAGTGCTGCCGGGTTGCCACAAACTTTCAATGTTAGAATTCGACGCTTTTACTAACATGCATTGAAGTGGTCCCTGCTACTGGTTACTTCCTCATACCGCAGTCAGGCAGTCTGCTTTTGCCTTCGATCGTGAGATGTGCTGTCGCAGCTTTTGGCTTATATTTGCTCTTGTTTTTGATTTAAAATCTATAAATTGTAATCTCTTCAGAAAAAGTGGCAACTGAAGGCCTTCTTATTATAGATGATCTGCCACCATATGAAGAAGTTGAAAATAACAACGAAGAAACTGTTAATTTCCCAATAAAAGGGGTAACCCTGAAAGAATTGGAAGAAGTATTTTATATTGTGGAAACTCTAAAACAGAAAATTAAGAAGGTCGATCCTAATGTGCAGCGAAGAAGGAAAATCAACCGCGCTATTAGGAAAGCTTTCAGTATCTACTACTGTATGTATAAGGATTTAAAGAAATAAGAAGTTTCATACTGCCCTGCAAATATGAAAACAGCTCTATACTTTTACTCCGTGGTTTGTGCATGCATGCCTACCTATTGTGTGTACTTATGATGAATTCATGTATTGTTTAGATATGTAATAAATTGAATATTAATATTTTCCTAATTTCCCTTCAATTTTAAATAAATTGAAACTTGAATTAAAATGTCTATTAGTTTGATGGTTGTAAAACTAATTTCAATAATTGTTCAATGAGAGTTGAAATAATATGAATTCACGTAATGACTTTGTGGAGTCAGTTATTCGAACTAATCGCGACATTGCTGTAGCTAAAGGAAGAACAAGTCGAGAATTTTGATGTAGGAAGCTGTAATTTTGTCCCTCAGTAAAATAAATTTGCTTTCTTGCTCCACCTTGCTTTTTTTTTTAGCCACCTCGCGTCCACCAGGAAGACAGCCACCGCGGATGGATGAAACCACAAGTCTGATTGTGTAGATGTTGGGTCCTAGGTTCGGGCTTGTTGTTATTAAGTGTTCACCACATGAGCAATACTACTTGAACTGCTATATCCAAATTTAACACCCTTAGAACACTCACAAACACCAAATTTGGTGTGCAACTTAAAGAAACACAACATACAATTTATCCGCACCACCCTAAATCACTCATCCCCATCCTGGGCACCATCCCTATCTAATACAAACAGTTCAAAACTTTCTCCATCGCTTCACATCTGGCTGCATACCCTCCTGCCCCCAATACACCACCACCATATCAAAACCCAAATTCCCCCAATCATAGACCACCTAAACGTGATAGGCACACGTTTTTCAGCAACCTGATCTGGCCCTCATCCATACACCCTCTCCATTACTAACCCCAAAATTAAAACCATCATTTTAACAGTTTTTCCTAAAAGTGGGGTCAGCGGCTTCCCAGGCCAGCAACCCCTTATTCGAGGTAGTCGCCTTTTACGATTCGCATCGGGTGGGGGGTGGGGGGGATATGGGCATTCTTTCTGCCTCACTCGCTACACCAAATTATTAGCAAGCCTTCCTTCAACCTTACAGAACAAAACACACAAGACACTTACGCCCATCGCACTTCAAAACCAACCACAAAATTCCATATTCCAAAGCGCCCAATTTGAAATTCACCCATTCAAGTCCATTCTGGGATCGCCGAAACAGAATTTCTCTTGTCCCTCTACAGTCACGATATAACTCCTCGTTGTACGAATACAAAAATAGAATAAACCGGATTGCCCCCGCTGCAATCTCCACCAAACCGAAAACACTGCCCATCTCATCATATCTGTCCCCTCGAGCATCTTTTAATATAACATCTCTAGGAGACATCTGGAAAAGTGGGAATGACAAAACAAAAACACCGTGGCGTGAGTGCTGACGGGTTTGAGTAAAGAAAACCCGTGGGCTAAAAAATAATTAGTGGTGCAGATTTGAGTTGTGACTTAAGCTGAGTCTCGTGTTTCTAGGTAGCGAAGATTGTTCCTTTGCTATGTCTGGGTGTGGTGTGCGCAGTATGGAATTGATTGGAAAGATGTATAAGTAGAGGCTAACTATTTGAGTGTGGTTGTGAATGGTTTTGTTGCACTAAACTGCTAGTGAGGGGTAGATTCTATCGAAATGTGCTAAAGGTGTTACTTTGTTGGTCCTGGGAGGGTGGGGAAGTCGGTTTGTTTTGAGACTGTAGCTTGGGTGTTATTGGGAGCATGACTTAGTGTACAACTGTATGCTTATCACGTTTAAGTGTTTACCTATGGGAAATATTTTGGTTTCTGTGTGTTGGTGGGTTCAGGCGGTGTTTGTGTAGTGTGTGTGATTGTTCAAAGGGCTTTATTTTGTCTTGTTTCAAGTTTTTTCCTTTATGTTAGATTTAGCAGTAGTGGACTTCCAGGCAGATTGTGTATAATTGAGTGTGGAGGATAAATTCTTTACGTAGCCTAGCAGTTAATGTTTCTTTTGTCTAAAGGTAGTACCTGCTAGAGTACATAGGGCTTTTAGTTTTTAGTTGGTTTTGCTGCAGATGTTTGTGAGTAGTGTGTGAAAGTCTTGTATATCATAGTTGAGGCAGTACTAATATTTTAGGCGTTTTTTTATAGTAGGGTACATTGATTTTATAGTGTGATGTTGGGTGGTGGGTTGATTCGTGCCTGCGTAAGGTGAATAATATTAATGTAGGTTTGTAGGGGAGCTGTCATTTTGTTGTTATGGAGCCTTTGTTCTAATTGTGTGATATAGGTTTGACGTTTGTATAATTCTCTTGGCTGCATTTATGTTGATGTGAGGTCAGCTGCACATGATTCTACTTTTACGAGAGAAGTGTTGAGGGTGAGCATGTCTTTGCTAGAAACTTTACAGTTTTTATTTAGTTTGAGTTGACTTTTTAATCTTAAGCTTAGATTGGTAGAAGCCCCAATCAAATAAAACATTCAAAATTAATGTAATATAAGACTACAAGAACTATAATTAATACAAACAAAGGAAATAACATTTAGCATTAAAAAACTGCCGTGTGTTTTAGGGAGCTTGTAGTTCTTTCCTTTCACATTTCCCGGTTGTGGGGTGGCGCCTCGGAAACCTCTTCAGCCCGTCGTGGGGGATCTGAAGTCAATCCCCACAATTTAACAAGGCTCTGTTCTTTCTTTATAATATAAATACGTCCCCTTCAAAGCTTCTTATTTTCTGCAAGCGTCAAATTCGTTCTCACCTAGTTCGGCTTTAACTTTCACCTAAAGATCCAGATTTAATTTATATTTTCTTCCGATTTCCTTCCGTAAAGAGAACAGACAATTCACATCTATAGCCAATTACTGATTTGATGGACCTAAATTGGAGAAAGTATAATTTGATCTGAATGACCTGTCCTCAAACGCTGATGAGATATTTCAGTTTGGTTGCAAGGCAGGACAGAAGACTAAATCGGCGTGCGGTCAACGCTGTTACCCTTCCTTTCTGGTACTTCTGGACCTCTCTGCTGCATTTGACACTATTGACCACAGTGTTTTTCTTCACTGCCTCCGTGAATTCTTGGATGTCTGAAACTACTCTCGACTGGTTTCGCTCGTATCTTTCATCTTTTGCACAATTTATCCTCATTGCTAATGATGTCTCTCGCCTGGAGGATGTGCCGGGTCCACATTTGTTTCCCATTTATCTTGGTATTCTTATGCGTCTTCTTTGTCTATTATTTCATTTCTATGCTGATGATACGCAAATCTATCTATCCTTTTCACCAGCCTCGTTTGCTGAAAGTATTAGAAATCTACTATTCGTTTATAACGTCACAGAATGGATCTCGAACAATTTTCTGAAACTCAATCATGACAAAACTGGTAGTCATTCCTGGTGACGTTGCGCACTGCAAAATTATTGTTCCTCTCTAAACCTTGGCGTCTATCGTGCCCCCTCCCCCCTTTCTGGTACAGTTAAAAATCTGGGCGTTCTCTTTGATATAATTGGTTCTCTCTCAAAACTCAGGTGCAAACCTTTGTAAATCTTCTCTCTGCTTTCTCTGTAATCCTTGCCGCATCCATTCCCACTTAGACCGCAACAGCTTTGACAGTGTCATTCAAACATTCGTCACTTCTCGCCTCGACTCCTGCTCTCTTCATCAACTTATTCAAAACTCCGCGGCCTCTGTTCTTCTCAGCCGGGAACGTTTCTCTCGCGCAACTCTTAAGGTTCGCGATCTGCACTGGCTCCCTATTTAATAAAGAATCACCTTTAAAGTCCTTCTGCTTACATATAAGTCCTTATATATCGCTGCTCCCTCCTACATACCTGTCCTCACTCACCCTTTACCAGCCCCCCAGAGCTCTGCGCTCGGTCTCTACTCCACTACTGATTGTTCCTCGTAGTCGTCTGTGCTGCATGGGTGATCCTGCTTTCTCTGTATTATCCCTGAGGATATGGAACGATCGGTTTGGTGCGATACGCTCATGCCTCTGCCCTGGTGCCGTCAAGACTCGCCTCTTCTCTCTAGATTTTCCTTAGTCGATAGACGGACGCTCTGTGAGGACCCATAACCTGAAGAGTACCCTACAAAATTCATTTTTATTATTATTATACTTATTTTGCATACAATAATTTTATGTGTAAAATAGACAAGAGGAGAAAAGTAACGGAATTTCAGCAACTCGGCATCACAGATTTTGAGGGCCATTCCGCCATTGTTACCACACTTAAGTGGGCCACGCTTTCTGTGAACTTGTCCTGAAGCACCAGGTTATAGTGAAGGGAGGCTGTGGCATGCTGTGGAAATTTTATTGCACCTCCCTGTGCTAGTGGTCCCTGCAACAGCTAAGAAGTGGAAGTTTTATTGCAACTTAACATAGGTGGAATACATCCAAGTAGTCGTATCATACCCACTTGGGAATGACTGACCACCTTTTAACTTTTTTGTCTTACCCTTTCAAAATAAGAGAGACGCTTCCTCTCTTCCCTGGGATGTTCTTCGTTGTCGTGCATGAAGAGACTAGGAGAGAGAATAGCACCTTGTGGTACACCATTGTATAAGGACATCTACTTAGAGTTTGGTTCTGAATGACCATGGCGTGTCTGTTTGAGAAGTTGGTGAACCATTTCTTGCCGTTTCGTTGCATGTGTTTACTATTTTTGTATTAGGATATGTCGTAAGGACTGTGTTATGCATTTTTGATGTCATGGTTAGTAGTATAGTTCATTGTGGTGGTTGGTTTGGTTAAAATCTTCTACTATGCGCTATGTTGGATTTGTGAGTAGAGTTGTTTTGTAGTGATTTTTACGGAAGTCGTTCTGTGCAAGATTGTGTTGTTGTCGTTCCCCGGACCCTGTTAATCCAAGAAGGGCGCACCACGTAGGTAGGCCACCACATCCATTGGACTTGACCAAAGCTGCAGGACATTGTTAATGTTATTGTGTTTTCTGAGAGCTGCCAACGCAATACAATCTTTAATGAGATGCGTGACGGTGTGGGGGTTAGCTTTACAGAGAGGGCAAAGGTCTGTTTGGGTGTTTTTTTTGTATTAAGTGATTGGTGATGACCACCTCAAAGTCGCCTAAGGTGCACTTTATCCGACCGAGATAGATGTGTTTCTGTGCAGATTATGTTTGGCGGGGGAGGGGGAGGAGTTAAGTATTTTGTTACGTTGAAGGTTATTTAGTGCTTGTCTGATGAGGTGTGTGTGAATGTGTTTTTTTGTGCTCTGAGAGGTTTGTTGGTTTTGGTATGGAGTCAAGAATGTTTCTATAGTGTCAATGTGGTGTGCTTCCTACTTGTCTGTGAGTAAGAGGGTGGTTGTGTAGATAGTGACAGGGGCTGTTTGGGGTGGGTATGACTGATGGAAGGAATTGTGTATTTTTCATGTCAAGGTGTTGCTTAGTTGTGCAGGGTCGAGTTAGATTAGTGTTGAGATGCATTTTCCTTTAGTTTTGGCTCATGTTGAATGGAGAGAGATGAGATGAATGTAAATGATGGTTGGTTAGGGGGGGTGGGGTTACAGGTTCGGTTAGTTTGAGAATGGGGTCAATGTTGCCTTTTTTCAGATGATAGGGGTAGTATTGTTTAGACTTGTGTGCTGAAATATATTCTTCTAATAGTTCTCTTCTTACACGCACGTCATACCGCACATAGGCAATCACGACACCGCTGTCTCTTCCTTCACCCGTCTTCACACACACAACATATTTACTCTTCCGTGCTGGAACCTGTTAAAGGGGTATCCACATCTACACGGGAGCTACAGCTTTGCCGAGTGGAAACATCGCTTCGGATTTTATCGAATTTAAGCCGCACCGGTTGTGTTGAGTCGCCGAATGGAGTCCGCCTTGACGGCAGCTGTCATATGCTGTAGATACCCGTGGTACGGAATCCACGTTAATCAGTAGGTCCCCCACTGGGGAAGGAATACAAGACAGCTTAATTGAGTGCAGATCGGCGGTAAAACCCCAATCATTAAAAAAAATATCCCCCACCTTCGACGTGGAGCGGGTTTCCCGTTGGCAAATCTTGCTTTAGATTTTCCAAAATCTCTTCCCCTGTCGTTTTGTGGGTTATCGTACCCAGGAAGGTTTGCCATTGTCAATGTCTTGTCTAGGAAGGTTCGCTAATGTCGTGTCTAATAAGGTTCGCCAATGTCGTTTCTAATAAGGTTCGCCAATGTCGTGTCTAGGAAGGTTCACCAATGCCGTGTCTAGGAAGGTTTGCCAATGTCGTTTCTAATAAGGTTCGCCAATGTCGTGTCTAGGAAGGTTTGCCAATGTCATGTCTCGGAAAGTTTGCCAATGTCGTGTCTAGGGAGATTTGCCAATGTCGTGTCTAGGAACTTTTGCCAATATCGTGTCTAGGGAGGTTCGCGAATGTCGTGTGTAGGAAGGTTTGCCAATGTCGCGTCTAGGAAGGTTTGCCAATGTCGTGGAAGGGAAAGGTTTGCCAATATCGTTCTAGCGAGGTTCGCCAATGTCGTCTGTAGGAAGGTTTGCCAATATCTTGTCTAGGAAGGTTTGCCAATGCCGTTTCTAGGAAGGTTTGCCAATATCGTGTCTAGGAAGGTTTACCAATGTCGTGGAAGGGGAAGGTTCGCCAATGTCGTGTCTAGGAAGGTTTGCCAATTTCGTGTCTAGGAAGGTTGGGCAATGTCGTGTCTCGGAAGGTTCGCCAATGTCGTGTCTCGGAAGGTTCGCCAATGTCGTGTCTAGGAAGGTTGGGCAATGTCGTGTCTAGGAAGGTTGGGCAATGTCGTGTCTAGGAAGGTTGGGCAATGTCGTGTCTAGGAAGGTTGGGCAATGTCGTGTCTAGGAAGGTTGGGCAATGTCGTGTCTAGGAAGGTTGGGCAATGTCGTGTCTAGGAAGGTTGGGCAATGTCGTGTCTAGGAAGGTTAGACAATGTCGTGTCTTGAAAAGTCTGTCTAAGGGGGGCAATTTAGAATAATTTAGATGCCCACTTGTATGGTCAGGAGGGGTTAGCTCAAATAAAACTTACCGATATTAAAATGTTACCTTTTCCATACCATCCTGCCTTAATGCTGATCGGTGGGGGATGTCAATACTACATTGTAGATTGGAAAGCATGCATAGGCGATTAATAGGAATGGCCACCCAAAGGCAGATACACGTCGGGTCTTCATGGGATTATTATTCAAGGGTCTTCCCATCCTAGCCTCTCCGCTCTTTTCACACATGGGCGCGCTATATTCACTCGCGTTTTACAACGCGCAGATTACACCATCTTGGATACTTGTTTAATCTGCTTCACACAATATTGACTTAAGTGAAACTTGACAACTTTGATACAGTTTGGTTGTAGATTGTGCCTAAATGCCCGCACATCTACACAACTTAGGGGGTGATCATCTTAAGGCAGGTTAATTATGAAGTTTCATTCATGATCTATTAAATGTCTCTAAATCAAAAGAAGAAGAGAGAAGTTCACTTCATTTATTTTCCATATTCTTTTCGAAAAAAATGTAAAATAGTTAAATATTTCCTGTTTCGATGGCAAAAATATTTTAAGAATTATAGGAAAGATTTGTAATTAATCAGTCTCCAAATCGCGTATAAAACAATGTAGCCACAACACAACAAGCCATTCATTTTCTAGATCCAAACCACCTTCTCAATGAAATTCCACCAAATGAAACATATCTCCCACGTTGCACAAGGCGGGGTGATCACCCGAAATTAAACAAATACCCCACCATCCTGTCCAACACAGACAACTGATCCCGATCCCACCAGGGATCACTTCAAGCTATATTTCCAATATCCCCCAACACTTTGACAACAAAATTTGCAGATGCACAACGTGCTGCTGGCTCTCTTGGAGAAGTCTTTTAGGGATGGCCAAAGGAAGACCTTAGCCAGGGGTTACATCATCGTATGTCAATTTTGATGGTCACTCAGAAAAGTAATTTTTTTTTCGTCCTTCAAAAAAAAATAGCCAGGAAAAAGTCTAATATTGTTCAATGTTACTAGATTTTGTTGAAATTTTATCTCAACTGTGCCTGTCTTTGCTCAAATCTGCATTCATGAGATGGAAGCCGTAGGCAACCTATTTGATAGTCTTATTCTTAAGTCGTGCCTTTGTTTCGTTAATATTTTTGAATTTCGCTACTTTTAACTAAAGTGAGTAATTTTATCTTTCTGAATTTTCTTACTTTAATCCTATTAATAATGGTATTTAGATTAAGCATTGAATTAAAGCTTTGGGTGTTATGATAATTTTATTATTTATAGTTTTTACCCACATTCATTTCTCACTCCATCTTAATTCATTCGTTTTTGGCCATGTTAGAATGTGCGCAGTTGATACTAATTATTTTCATGCCTAATGATCTAACCCCAAAATACTTACACTTGCATCAATTTAGGGAAATTTCTTGGAGACTTTCCCTCTGGGATGCTTCATCGTCTGTCCTAGAGGTCCACTCTGCACTGGGAAGCAGAACTGTTTAGGAAAGCCGCACTATTTAAGTGGTCTTGGAGGGCAACTAATTTATTCATTTTATTGCGATTCTCTTACATTTTTTAACGTCTTCTATTTCATCCTTCACTTTTTCGTTTTAAATCATAGTTGCGGAATGTTTCCTGATTTTAAGGAAAATGGAAATTGTTCTAGATTTTGTTCTTACTTACGAACAGCGAGTCTCCAAGAGTGTTCCCAAGTTTGCAGATGATTAGCACAGAGTTAACCTTAATAAAGCCAATAGCATGAAAGCGCCATTTTTAGTCGCAATCAGTTTAAACTGCTGATCTTTTAAAATTTTATTTACTCATACCCATTTCATGTCATTCCATGTCTCCAATTTCATGAGCAATTACTTGATATAGAATCCTGTCTAGTAATTGGTTGCTATAATCCATTTATAATCCTCCCTCCCTAAAAAGCTACTAAACTCACTACCATTAGTTGCATTAGTACCTGTAAAACGGCAAACCGGGCACTTCTCTCGCCACCCATCGAACTTCACGCATATCAATTGGTCGATACTGTTAAATCTGTATCCCTTCTTACACTGACTAAAGCTGTTTTGATGGCCATTAGTGAATCCAATTCATCTTCTCCCAATTCATTAACTTCTTTTCTTCATGGTTTTCTTATTCAAGACTTCTTGGACCTGTTTATATGAATTTCAATTCAGTAACCATTTTAGCATTAAGCCTTCAGCCCACTTTCTGCTTTACCTAGCCCAGTTAGCGCAATGGTTGTGGGTGTTGCAGGTACTATTGCCCCTGCCCGAGAGGTCCCCACCTTCGGGGCTGGTGACCTCCCACTATACCTGAACCTTAACCTCATCGTTCCCGTGGTATCAGCCGCTGTAGTCATCGTTCTCGCTGTGGTCATCATTTGCTATCTACGAGGCCGCAATGCTCCCATCAAAGGTAGGAAGAAACGCATGGCTCAACATCCTTCATCTATCGGTCATTTCCCATCTCATTTCGCCTCCACTTTTCGGTTCTTTGTCATCCATTGCACGCCATCTTTCGTTCAACGATCCCAATCTTCGAGCTCCTTCTCCCATATTTTAGCCTTGTTTTAATTGGCATTTTTCGCCCCCCATCTCATTATAAACTTTTTCTCAAGAGTTGTTTCGCTATGGACGTTTGATGGCGTTTCGCTTTTTTTATTTTGTTGCATGGTGAAGTCGTTTCAGTCGAAAAGGTAAGGTGGTCAGTTGTTTTTGTATCTCCTGAACTCTTCCAGAAAACGGCTCACCCCTTTCCAGGTATGTTTCTCCCCCCACCACCCCATTCCACCTGCCGTTTCCCATCTGTCACGGGAGTTATCAGGAATAAAGGGTTTTCTATTATGGCCGTTTCTTTCTCTCTGTCACTCTCACCGGGTTTTTCTCAATTTTAGCTACTCTTGCCCCAACTGTCCAGGAAGAAAGCTATTCTTGGCTACCCTCCTGGTGGCCGGACTGGTTCGATCTGAACATTCTGGTGCCTGCCATTGCCACGTTAGTTGTGATTATCGTTGGCATCATCGTGGTTTGCGTAGCCGTAACCAAGCGAAGGAACGGACTCGATGCCCAGCTTCGCTTGCGAGGTAAGATTTTCCAGTCTCTTCGCCTATCAACAGCGGAGACCAAATTTGGGTTTTCCGTCTTGAAAACGTGTAAGTATCGTAAGGTTTGTTAATATAAATGGTATAAATGATATCGAAGGTGCAATTATCTTAGGAAGGAGGGGAGCGCTTGGATAGAAAAAAGTGTGTGTAGTCTCATAAGTCGAAAAAAAGGGTTCATCAAATGAATTTCACCTTCGTCTGGTGTACCAAGGGGTCTGACGGGGTTGCTCAGTGGGAGAGGTATTTTATCAAGCCCATTGGGAGACTTGGACTTTTGTGAAGAAGAAGAAAGGGTTGGGAAGTGGTGTAAAGAAGCAAAGCCCCACCGCAAAGGGAGTTATAAGTCAGGGAATTTTCTCATCCGGTTTGGATACATTGGTCTTATTTCGGAGTGGTACTGCGACCCCCTCCAAACTTTTGTCTGGGAGGGGGGCTATTACTAAGCCACCAGGGTAAAATAGGAGTCGTGGTCTTATCGGAGAATACGACTGGTCGAACCTCTTTTCCTATCCCTATCAAGAGCCTATTTGGGGGCTGACTTTTCACAAGGTTCTGACCTACTATCTTTTGTGTGACTGGATATAGGTTTTGGAGATTTGTGCACCCCTTTCCTCCCTACCCTCCCTCTTTGGCTATCTATTTTCCACACCTGTTCACTTCACCTAGCTTTACCACTTTACGAAATTTTCCTCAAAAACGGTATGGTGTAGATGCGGCCCATTGTTTCCAAGTGCAGCCTCCCAACCCTAGGACCACATCAGCGCTTTTCCCAGTCATCTTTTTAGGCTCTCTTGCCCCTATCTCCTGTTTCCCTCTGGCCTTAGCTCATGCTAGTCCTCTGGATTCGAACCCCTGACCTGACAGATGAGCTATTCTAGTGCCCGCCTCCTTCATGCTCTACTGCGACTCCAATGAGCACCGAGTTTTTACGTGTTCTTTACCAATCGTGAGTCTGACCCTCCGAGTAAATGGTAGGAATTCTCGGAAATCGCAGCAAGAACATCGCCATCTGCCTCCTGTTTCTGGCATTATTGTGGATATAATCTAACTTACAGTAAAATTGCCTTGCGTCGCTCCCTTCTAATTGGAATTTAGGGGTTGCTCCTTTTTCTGCTCGGAATTTGGTAATAAGTCAGAAGAGAGTTGGATTTATTTAGGTTGAAATGAACCTCACTCGGATACACTATTTCATCTCATTTCTTTCAAAAACGAAACCCTGCAAAGTTTCTTCGCATTTGGGTTTCTTTAGTTGAAGACAGACACTGTATGAATCCGAGATGGCTATGTCACGTTGCATGAATAAAAAAAATAGAATGTTTACCGAATCACGCCGCTGAGAGCGAGCAGAGTGCATTCTTCCGAGATAGTTTCCTGATGAAGTTTCTCCCATCCCAACGCAGAGGAAGTGTACCAGCAGTACCAGTACAACGCTTCCATGCCCCCACCCTCAACCATGGACAAACGCCATCCTGGATTCCGCGAAGAACTCGGCTATATTCCTCCTCCGAACCGCAAGCTTCCCCCCGTACCAGGCACTCAGTACAACACCTGCGACCGAATTAAGCGAGGTGAGTCGGTGTGGCTCGTGGCACGTGTGAGTCAGTGCGTGACCGAATCTGGTCGTCAATGGGAACCTTTCCTTCTTCCTCCTGGTAGGATTGCCATGAATGCATCGCAGTTTAATTGGAATGCAACTTATTTGGGAAAACGAAGTATGGTAGATCGGTAGATAGTGATTAAATGCCCACCGAAGGACTGGTTTTCGTTTAACCACTCACAAGTACTACTCGGTTTAGGATCCCTTCATCATTGTTGCCATCCACTCCATCCCTATTTCAGTACCAATATAACTAATCGCCATTTTTTTTACGATCAGCCACATCTGAGTGGTGAGGAGAATGGTAGTATTGCAGGCACCCCTTCATTAACCAAGATTAACCCTTGTTCTAAACCCTTGGAACGCTCACACGCAAATGTCGGATAGTAATAACACTGGTAGTTCGTCCTTAAAAAAGGACACGAGGTTTGTTTCCCCGTTATTCGTTTGAAACCTCAAAAGTTCTTTTACGATTCTTTTTTTCTTGCTCTGATTTTAGTGGTTTGTCTCGTTTACATTAGCCCACTTTTTTTCTCTTTTAGTTATTTGCTTACACGTTTTATGGTAGTATGCCTGCAATTCTATATTTTTAAAATATTTTTTCTATAATTTTTCAATGTCTTAATCTAAATATTACTATAATGGCATGCGTGTAGACTCGTTCAGCCAGTGCATTGGTTTTTAGTTCATGTTTAGAATTATCATGAAAACTGCTTAATTAGATTATGGCTTCTATTTAAGGGTCTAAAGAGAATTAATTTTATAATTTTTCCCTCCCTCGTTTTAACTGGACCACAGTTTAAACATAGATAAAGATATCAATATAGTTTTATCATTCTTTTTGTAAAAAAAAAAAATAGATTAATTTCTTTTTCGTCAGGGGAAATAATTTTCGAAATTAGTTTGGTGTCTAAATTTACATTTTCTTGTAGAAGAGCGAACAATATGGCCTTTTTTTTCAAATAAATATTAAATATAATGTAGGAATACCGTTTTTAAAAACTGTGGTCTATTTTATAAAGACAGCACAGACTCTTTCAGGTCATAGGAATTAGATTGTCACTTTTTTGAGTTCTGCTTTTTTTCTGGAATGTTTTTTGGCTTGTTCGTGTAGGCGGCATGAATGGGACTCTGAAGGGAGGCTTCCCACCCCATGCAACCTGGGCCCCCCGCCGCAATATGTACGAGGAGCTCTCCCTCCACCCTCCTCCTACCAGAAGGATGCCCCCCCTACCGGGGGCGCCACCCCCAATCCCGAATTCGAGCGAAACTTTAGGATCAGGTAAGTGGCTTCGTTTTCTCCTTTTTTTTATTTTCGCTCTTTCGTTGTTTTTTTTTTGTTCTGTCATCACTGGCACTATGAGGCTGAGTGCCATAATCGGGGAGCCCTTCCCCCCTGCTCCCGAGGTATCTGGAAAGGCAGTTTTCATTCGAGCAATAAATTTGTGGGCAATTAGCAGTTTGTTATTGGTCAACACCGACCACTTATTAGGGGGACTCGATTGAGGCAAAGGAGGCCTTTGAGTTGACCGCACGGACCAACCTCGTTGCTAAGGGAAGATTTACAAAAGAGGCGAAACAGAGTGGCGATTGTTGTTTGTAAGGATATATCTGTAAAGAAAGTGGTGAAGGAGGAAGTAAAAATGTGTCAGATATACATAACCACTGATCTTGCCCCGACCATTGGAGCCTGGATGTAAACAGCAGCATCTGCGTGCTACATATGTGACTACCTGGGGGGGGGGATTGACAGAATGGTGTAGTTAGGTGAAATGTATATTAGCCGATTAACCAAAAGAGTAGGCTGCTTTGAGCGTTAGGGTGGCCGTGCAACTCTCCTAAAACTGGTCCCGCTCAGCAACGAAAGCGGTTTCGTTTCGGAGTCGAGACTACGAACGCGGAGGCGAAGATGAAATAGGATTGGAAAGGAAGAGAAGAAGGACCGAGGATTACACCCCCCCCCCCTCCCCAAGTAGATTCAAAGGAAGGCGCCACCAATCTCTCTGACCCTCTCCCTTGCTACGCCCATTCGTTAATGTCACCTTTTGAACGCGAGTGAAGTAGAGTGTTATGGCGGATTGTTCGACGAACCCATTTTTGTTGACTCATGTTCTGTCACCCTACATAACCTCGCCCATTTTCAGTAGAATCGAAATTCTGTAGAATTTTGAGTAAAAAAAAAACCGTCTGTGGATCATCAGCAAATGAGTTTTCGATCTTCAACTCTAACCAATTTCAAGATGTGGTTGGCGCACATCCAAGGCTGTTTACGGGATACCACTTCACTGCATGCAAGTTAGCATGTAGTGTGGAAGACTAAAGACCCTGTTTGAGAGCTGTTTAAATAGCTCAGGGAATGTGCTGGTGGGAGAAAAGCGGAATATGTGAATGTTGTGACGTCAAAATGAATATTATTCCCATCTGGTGGCGCTCTTTTCCTCCCTGTGATGGGGGAGAAAAAATAGTGCCACTATGATGCCAGATAGCTTCGACTTTCCTTTAGGAATGCCAACGTCCACTTATTTGGCAGTGGGGAGAATCATATTATAGAAGACGGTTCGAAGGGAACTTACTCGGAGCCCTATTGCTCCTAGAATGAGTCTTTGTCATGAAACATTAGAACCTGGTTGTCATGACAATGAAACCTTCTAATAAATGAATGTCATGAGTGAAGCTAGTTTATTGGGGGCGGGGAAGAGGGATTTTCCCATTCTCTCCCTTGAGAGCTTTCTCATGTTGTATTGATGCGTGGCAGAGTGCAATGACGTCACCTCCACCACTCGCTTGACGACATGACGAAGGGGACCGTCTGATGGGGCTTGCCTCATATCGTGTATTTGGAGTGGGGTTAATGTGTGCAAGTGCCGGGCGTGTTGAGTTGGGTGAGTTCGGGTGGTATGGTGTAGATTTAAATGGTAGGAAATTCTCAGGGGACGATCAGAGCTTGAGTGTTCAGGATTTGAGTGTGGAATGCGCTAGAAAGCTAGACGAGAGTATGCTGGTGCCAACTTTGGTGTATGTGAGAGAGGGGCTATGGTATGGAAGAAAATGTAAAGAGTGAGAGCTGTGCAAATGAACAATTTAAGAAGGATGTGCGAAAGGTTGATAGAGTGAGGAACGATTGGGTAAGTGATGTGTATGGTGTGAGCGTGGTTGTGACTTCTGAGGTGGTATAGGCATGTAAGAAGAATTGGTGTATAGAGACCTGTAAGAGAAGGGCTGACCGAGGAGAGCGAGTGTGTTCATGGAGAGGCTTTGTGGCGTGACGTACTAGGGGCTTATGGCTATCGTCGGGAATTGCCAGTTCATATTTTCTTTTTTTTTATGTTTTGTAGAGTTTTTTTATTTTATGACTTATTGTAATTTGTTCGTGCATGTTTGGCATGCTCCTTTAGTTGTGCTTTCAACCTTCCACGTTTGTTTTCACACTGAGTGGCCGTATGTACGTCGCCATTCGTCGACCTATGTCTTGGCGTTAACAAAGATAACAAAACCGAGTTCATATCTAATTATTTGCTAGAGTTCGATAAACCTCTATTAAATCCACACACGCCCTGTCGTTCGAAACGGACAGCCACACTCATTTTGAACACATTGAAACCACACCTCCTCTAAACCTTCAGATTTTTGTTTTGTCTTTGTAATGCGTTTTTCAGTAATGATTAAATGTTTTATCGACGGTACAGTATTAATAGTCGAATTGTTTGTTATCATTTGATGTATTTGATGCCCAAGTTGTATTTTTATAGCTTAAGTTGAAATTTCCTGCATCCGTCGACCGTATTGTTTTGGTCATTTAGTTCTATTCATCTGATGAAACGATTTTAAAGGCTCAAGTTCTATTTACCTGACTTAATTAAATATTTACACAAACCACTGTAACATAAGCTTTCGCGAACAGCAGTTGGGTTGAACTTGTAGAAAACGCCATGATAGTTTGTTGGTGAGGATAGCAATATGTGCTAGTCTTAAAATCATTGGAGAGTGACAGTTCCATTAATTATTTTGACATAAAACTACCATGGAAAACGCCATGACAGCGATGAAGAATCTTAGAAATCTTGGATTTCATTTCAATCATGAAAGGAGGGTGGTTTTTAGTGTGAAGTTGAACACTGTTAATTTTTAATGGCAAAGTGGAATTTAGAAGAGATACGTAAATTCCTCTCATCTCTCCTCAAGCTGTCGCTTCAAAGATCGATTTGGGATGGTATATTGGTTACGTACCATACGGACTCGCAAACCAGCGACCGTGTTTATCTTTTTTTTTCCACTTTTCTTTTCTTGCCAGTCTTTCTACATTTGGAGAGTTAAAAGGAGTTTACATTCGTGATTAAATGGTTGCAGGAGGAATTCGGCTTGAATGATGTTGTAACGTGCAAATAACGAGTGCAGGATAGTCTAATTCCAGGAGTGTGGCTGTAGTGTGGTTTGCAGAGCTGTATTAATCTACCGTGGGGAAAGGTGACTAAAATGTTATTGATATATGAAAATATCCAATGGCAATATTTCAAGAGTATTTAGCTAGTTCGCAGCAAATAATAAAAACGAACGAAGACTTGAAATGTAATTTAGTTTTCAGCTTGGGTCTTCTCCAAATGAAAATGCGTCTGAAGGATTTCCAATTCATTTTCTATTAGGCAGAGGCTATTGAAAATTAAGCCAAGCTCGCATTAGTACCGTTCTACGTGGCTCTTTTTAAGATTTAGTTCAAAGGTTATTCTGATAAGAATCTGGGTCTGTGATGGCTCTTAGATGTGACTGAATGCAAAGCATTCGTAGGAAGGCGGAGATGATATAGTTGCTCCCCAATCTGGCTGCCTGGAGTGATCAAATGTGTGGTGATGTAAACTGCAGAGTAATAGTCGGTCCACTCGTTTGTTTGCATTCATCTCTCTGAATTGCGAGACGAGGCATAACAAAGTTCAGGTTTCGAGTCGCACACGGATCGCCCTGGTAAGAGATCGGGTGCGTTCACCACCAAAAACTAAACGCTCAAGTACTGCACCCGCCTGACCGACCTAGACATCTGCCCCCGCTGCCCATTTTCTTGCCTTGACCTATCTTTGTGCTCTTCGGATGCACAGCCTGATTTTGATTGGGGGGTGGTCGATGACCTCCATGGTAGTGATCACTTTCCCATTCAAATATCATTTTCAGGGCAACTGCCGCCTGAGAGACCACCTCGGTGGTGCTTGGCGCGGGCGCGGTGGCCTGCATTTCAGGAAATGACTGAATTCTCTATCTCAGTTGAGGAGTTTAGGTCGGTAGATGAGGCCGTTGAGTTCTTCTCCGGCAACCTCATCGCCGTGGGCCTGAGTACTATTCCTAGGACGTCTGGCCGTTTTGCACGCCGACCACTCCCATGGTGGTCGGCCGAGTGTGAGACGGCCCTGAAACAGAAGCGTTATGCCTACATGCGCTATAAGCGCCGCCCGAACGATTTCACTGTGGCTGAATTTCGTCGGGCTAGGGCTAGGGCTAGGTTCCGGTATATTTCGAAGCACGCCCGCCGCTCTTCTTGGCGGGCATACGTGTCTTCACTTAACGGGAAGACCCCTTTAGCTGAGGTGTGGAAGCGAGTCAAAAGGATTCGGGGCAAGTTCTCGCAGGACCCCCCTCCCGTTCTCCAGGAGAATGGGACCGCAATCTCGGACCCCGCGTCCGTGGCGGAATCCTTAGCGACCGCTTTTTCCGCATTCTCTAGCCGTGATGCTGCATTCAATGCACGTCGTGATGTCGCGGAAGGCCGCCGGCTGGACTTTACCTCCAGAGGCGGAGAACCCTTTAACGTCAAGTTTACTGTGAGTGAGTTGCGTTCCGCTCTCGCTTCGTGCGCAGACACCGCCCATGGTCCGGACGATGTCCCGTACGCCATGCTTCGACACCTGGGTGAGCGAGGCATGGCCTTTCTGTTAGATTTGTTCAACAGGATCTGGGTGGAAGGTCTCCTCCCAGACTCCTGGCGAATCGCTACTGTGCTCGCCTTTCGCAAGCCGGGGAGAGATCACTCTACTCCGACCGGTTTCCGCCCAATATCTCTAACCTCTTGCGTGTGCAAGTTGATGGAGAAATTGGTAAATGTTAGATTAGCCTATTTCCTGGACAGCGGAGGCCATCTGTCTTCTGCAGTGCATCACTCGCCTGTACGCGCGAGCCCGGCGCCTCCCTCAGTCGCCAACAGCTCTCACTGCATCCGCAGCTGATCTCGATGGTGCCTATGCCGCCGAGAGACGCCAGTCATACCCTAAGCCCTTTGGGTTTAGGGCCAGGAAACTCCTTCGAGAGGTAGATATAGCTCTCGGGCCGGTGGCGCCCCTGGTTCTGCCCAGGACGCCACCCTGGAGGGTACCACATTTGGCTATTTGTCGCCACGCCTCTGCTCCCAAAGCTTGTACTGCGCCGGGAGTATTGCGTTCGACCTTTTTGGAGCACACATCGTGTCACGCTGGAACCGTGCCAGTGTATACGGATGGCTCCAAGTCCCAAGAGGGGGTCGGCTTCCACGCCGTATCCCCTCTGTTTGAAGTCAGCGGGGCTCTACCAGGCGCTGCGTCTGTCTTCACGGCCGAGCTGGTGGCAATACACCACTCGGTACGGGAGATTACGCGACGTGCCCGGTTCGGAGACCGGATTGTGATCTATAGCGACTCACAAAGCGCCCTGAGTGCTCTCGGGGCATTGGAATCTCCGCATCCCCTGGTTCGCGATATCCGTGACGCCACGGTTTTGGCGAGCCGGGCAGATGTCGAGATTATCTTCTGCTGGGTTCCTGGACATGTAGGAATTGCGGGGAATGAGCGCGCCGATGAGGGCGCCAAAGAGTCCGCGAGGACTCTGCGACCGGACCAGCGTTTCGCTCTTCCTCACACCGACTACATGGCAGGAATACGGGCAGCTCTTCGGACTGCTTGGCAAAGAAGATGGGAGACGGTCGAAGGGAACTGAAAGTTGCGTGCCATTGCGCCGCGACTGTTCCCATGGACCTATCCCCCAATGCCGCGGCGGCTTCAGGTTGCTTTCTGTCGTCTTCGAATCGGACACACTCGTGTGACGCTTCGCTATCTGATGGAGCGCTCGCCTGCGCCCTATTGTAACGACTGCGTCGTCCCCCAGACTGTTCGGCACATTCTTGTCGAATGTCCCAGTCTGGGTGATCTTCGCGCACGATACCTGTCCCAGTACCGGGATGGGCGGGGTCGCTACCGCCTGTCCCTTGTGCTCGGGACAGATTCGTGCACATTGACTTGTGGACTTGTTGACTTCTTGGGGGAGGCCGGTCTTCTCCCTATTATTTAAGCAAGGTTTGTTTGTTTTTTTGTTTTGTTTTGTTTTTTGTTTGTTTTTTGTTTGTTTTTTTTCCTTTAGTTGCACGCTCCTGCGCCGGGGGGACCTCTCCCCGACGCACCAGCTTGCTTCCTTTTCCCATTTTGGGGTGTTGTTTTTTTTTCTCTCTTTAATTTTATTTTAAAGTAGCCTAGAACTAGGCCAGTTTTAATACGGCGACTAATGCCCAAGTAGGCAGCCGCCACTCCACCATGGAATAGGCACAGTGCTACACATACAACATGCCCGAAACAAGTTAATTTGAGACAAACCCTGTAGATACAAACTCCCGCCGCTTGAGGGAGTTTGTTAGGGTCTTTGCCCCTAAAAGAGGGGCCTTAGCCGGGGACAACATAGGCAAGGTCCTTCTTTTGAATATTTGGGCTCCAGGTACAGACCAGTTTATCTTGGTTTATAATACCCCCTCTCTCTTCCCTCACTGGTACTAGCATTTAAACGTGGCCAGGTTTCCTCCTGCAGCCTTTGTCTTTCTAAACTACAACCGCTTTTCCACAAATGAGTTGGTGCGCATCAACGCTATTAGTGACATGACAACAGACTCCACAACATTATCGCCATCGCGTATTACGCTCGCATCAACAAAACTTCCAAGTGTCCGGCTTCCTTGGCCACCAGGCCCTATCTGGTCCTAGTCGCCTTTCACGGCACGCACCTGAGCACTGCACGGGTATACTTCATGCCCCACATACAGACCTCATACACACAACCTCAAAACTGGTAAACACTTGTAATTGTCCGACCTGTGTGTGAAAACTCCAGTTGCGATCTTGAGTGAAGTTGAGCTTCATTAGATACGGTTAGTGGCCGAGTGGGGCTTCTTGACTACCTCCGTCATTTGCAATAGCGCCTCGTGGCTCGGACATATTTTTAAACTGTAGGTCATCCTTGAAGTTAGAACAGGGCATCACCAAAGAACCACCTTCACTTGGGATTGAGAGACGTTCTACTTCACTCGGCGAACCAGATCCATTGTAAGAATGGAAACCTCTTGAGCTGCCGCCAGACTGAGACCATTTTTTACTACGTTTCCTACAGGAGGCGATGACGAAATCTGCCCGTACGCAACCTTCCACCTTTTGGGCTTCCGCGAGGAAGTGGATCCTGCACAAGCTGCCAACAACTTCCAGACTTTCCCCCACCAGAATGGTCATGGATCTGGACAACCCTTCCCCAACTCCACCTCATCAAGAAGTATGGTAAGAAAAGGTCGCTGTCCAAAGCCCTGGATTCCCAAACAGAACGGCCCCTTGAATCGACATGATCGCCGGGCAGGAAAAAAAAAGGAATATTACTCTAGAGGGTTTTGTTGTTGCATTAACCAAAGGTTTATTTTGTATTTTTATATTTGTTAATTAAGAATTGTCATAGTAGACATTTGTCTTGTAATTTCGCAAGGAGATTGAGTAGGACCGTTATATTATTATTCTTCACTTGCCTTGTTTGTCTTTCCAAATGGAAACGTGATATTTTCCATTGAGTGAGGTGTTGTTTACTTGAAGTAGTCTTGTATTCATGTTTTCTGTCAATGCATGTAAAACCTGGTTTCACCTCATTAAGAACATTACCATCTCTCTTTTACTAATTCATTCTGTATCATGGTCAAGACATATTCATTATTCAAGCTGGCTTTCCTTTTTTTTTCTCTTTATGATCAAGATTTAGGTCTAAATTATTTAATTCTACGACTGATAACGTTGTGAGAATTTCCCCCTGGCATAAGAAACTTTGGTGCACTAACGTTTGTTTTGGCTAAGTGGGAAAAGTGTTAATAATTTTTTTATTGATCATCAAAATGAGGGAATAAACCAAAACTTAGATTTATCGTTCAGAATCTTTGGAAATAGATACTCAGGATATTATTTTAGTTTTGTGTTTAGTAAATTGTATTTTAAAGTATAAGGTCAAGTAGTTACCAACTTTCCAAGTTGTCTAGCACAACCCAATTGATGAAGGTCCGTAGATTTCCTCATTTGGTGCAAATTGTTAGCAGTCATGAGTTGTATGCCTGCCTATTAGCATTATTCAACAACCAATTGCAAGTTATCACTTGGCAGTTGCATAATGTTAGGAGACACAATACAACACATTTTGCATCGACTTGTAAAGGATTAAGTTGTCTACTAAAACCATTTGTTCTACCACCTGCCATGGGTATCAAAATTTATCTTTGAAGTCAGGAAGCTTTGCATTGGCTTTAGATTTTTCCTAACCTTAGTTCGAGGTTATGGGTTGCTTCAGTTGAAGTGCACGTCTAAGATAGCATTTTGAGGTTTACCTGTTTAAATTTGTGAAAATTTGACTTGTACTCGAGAGAAATTGTCTTTATTAATGAAACTTCAATTGCGGTCATATATCCAATTTTCTTTTAAATGTAAGTGCTGTCAATATTGCATATGACTTCCGTAATTTTATTCTGCCAAGTCGGGAATAGGTTAAGGCATTAATGGTGGAAGGATGAAAAGTAAAAACTTGTGGCGAATGTTTTATCTTCCTGACTTTAAAGTAGTAACCCTTTGTTGTGTGTGTACTGGTCAAGGTTTATTTCATTCATATTCTTCCTATAGTTTCGTGTGCAAGATCCCGAGCCAATGGAACAGCTCCGTGAAGTGTCTCCTCATATTCATCATAATATATTTAGCCCACTTATCTTGATTTTAAGCTCTCAAGTTTTTGCTAGAGATGAATTGGTCTTCTTGTAGACTTCCTTTGGCTCTGGATAATTTTGATCCCATTCATTGAATGAAAAGTTTGATGTTCGCTAATTTCTAGCCTCTTTTGTTTTTCCCTCCCAACACATCCACCCTTTTTCATTCATCAGCCGCGTCACGGGTCAGGGAACTACTATTCCTGTGTGTCAGGAGATTATGCGTGTGGTCATTCCTCCCACGAAGGATCTGGTTCCGAGACGGGTCACCAGGTTGGTCGTTGGTTTAAGGCATTTAAGGGCAAATGAAGGAGACGTTGCAGCCACGAACCACCTTGGTCTGTGTGCCCGCTGTCTGAAACACTCCCTCTGTCCGAAAACACTGTTTTTGTACATTTTAAGTTTTTCATTTAAGAGAGACAGTCATTACATTGTTCACCATACATCGTTTTATTGGCTTCTGCATTCAATCACCTAAGCTGCTTTTTGTACTAACCACACGAGAGATTTCGCCACCAAGTCTTGTTGTAAAGTTGGGGAAGTTTTAAAGCTATTATCTTTTCCATTATAAGCTCAGTGATATCTAAAAGGGTCTACCCTTAATGCATTGGTGTGCAGGGATCTCTGTAATGGTGTTGTCTTCTCACAGTCATTGTTATCATTTCATGAGTTGTAATAACTTTCATATAAATACAAATTTTTTTATATCATAATTACTTCATTTTTAATAACTGAAACTGAATGTCCATTTCGTGTTTTCAGCCTCGACATGGTTCTGGAAACTATTACTCGTGCGTCAGTGGTGATTATGCTCCCGGTAGTGTAAGTATTAACCGTTTCCTGTATTGCGTGTCTTTAGTATAGTTTATCATATCCAGGATGTCATTGATGCTTTATTCTCCCCTTGTTAATATTTAAAGCAAAGCAATGGTTGTAAACCTTTGCGAGTGTTTTAAAATTGTTGCTTCCACTCCGCTTTGTTGCTCTATTTATCAGTCGGCCCAAAGGGTTTGCTTCGTCTGCCTATTCCAACAATTTTGATCTCGAAACCTGTCATGCCATATTTTGATTAATTTTCATTGACATCTCTCAGTCCTTAGATTGTTTACGGCATCCATCCTCGGAGAATTCGGCGCCGACTAGTGTTATTAATCGATTCCTTCGTTATTAATGATAGCGTTAGATTAATATAGCGTCTTTAAAGTCGCTCGGTATCAAAATGTGGATCTAGCTCCTCACGATGAATCCACACCCCTTCATATGCATCCGAAGCAGTAGTACAGAATTTGGGTAGTGTTTTACAAACTTCTCTCCTTCCCTAGCGCCCACCAAGCAGCACCTACTATTCGACCGTGCCCGGTGACTTGGCTGCCTCCATGATGAACAACTCAACCTTCTCCCCGACCTACGACGACCCCGCAAGATCCGACGAAGAGAGCGACCACTACGGAGGCTCGACCTACTCCGGCGGAGGACCCTACGCCCGTGCCATCGACTCTGTGTCTCAGTCAGGAACGGCCAAACGCGCAAACAAGGGTCAGTACCGTCTAGGTTCCAATTCCTCTCCCTCCGTCTTCGAGAGGCAGTGTCTTGCCATCGTCGGTCTGACGACGACCTGATGCGTTTCTCCAAGCATCCATGCGAATATTTTCTTCACGATTGAATAGGGTTTTTTATGTTCTTTTGGGATGAGTTTCAACACCCATTTAAACTGTTTTTAATCCTTTCTCAGTGGAGATTTACAGTTTAACGTGGGATCCTAAACGTCGGTCGCGTCAGCTATGACAACTGCCCATAGGTTCTTTTATGTCCTTCCTCTGTGAGGTGCCTCAACATTCGGAATTTTATCTTAACAACTCGTATAGTTTAATATGGGGGATACAGCTTGACAATATTGTTCTTGCAGTACCACTCCCCCCCCCTTTCGACCCTGGAATGTGCTTCTTTTCTTTTTCGAATTTTAGAATAATCTGCACTAGGCTAGAATTTTAATTACGGCGACTTATGCCCTTGAAGGCAGTCGCCAGATGGGCGAATATATAAAAAAAATCTTGCAGTACCACATTTAGGATGGAGTTGTGAATGGGCGAACCAGTCTTTCAATTGCACCTTTTAATATATATTTCCCCATAAAATAGAAGCTTTCCGCAACGGGCAATGCGGCGGCCAAGGCTCTCCCGAACCCCCTCCTCCACCCCCACCCCGCGACATTGACTCCTCAGGCATCGGTAGCAGTTTGAACGACTCGAACAACTCCTCATCCTCGAACCAGTACTCGGAAGCTGAATGCGATCATGATCTAGTTCAGCGCAACTACGGAGGTAGGTCGTCCTCTCTTGCACCCCCTCCTCCTCCTCCTCCTCCTCCTTCTCCCCCTTTCTCACTCGCTCGCACGCCCCAAATATAAGAAGCTGAACGAGAAGCGAAGACGGACAAATGCCGTACTTGTTACAGACAATCCTCTCCCTTAAAGCGGTGTTCACTTGCTTGTTCGTGGACGTTTTCTTGCTTGCCTCCTTGGTATCGCGAATTGATCTCTCACTCGTGTGATTGCTTTTCTTTCCTCTTGCTCTTCCTCACCCCCCCCCTCTATCTCTCTCTCGCTCTGACGCACTACTTCCTAGAAAGAGAGAAATAGTGTTACAAGGAGTAGGGGAAACCTCAAAAGTCTCGTCTCTTCACTCCTTTTGGCTGAGTTCTCATTCGTGTGATTGCTTCTCTCTTCTTTTGGTCTTACTTTTTTTTCCTCTCTCTCTTTCTCTCTCTCTCCCTGTCACACTACTTACCAGAGAGATAGTGTTACAAGGAGTAGGGAAAACCTCAAAAGCCTCGTCTCTTCACTCCTTTCTGAACCGCTTTTAAACCCTCCCGAATGCCGCTCTCTCTCTCCAGAGGCAAATCGGGCGGCGCGTTCCGGGCGATGCGTCTAAATGTTTCGAATTCATTTTTCCGGTTTGGGCGAAACCATTGAAACTTGATGGTTTTGTTCAAACCTTTTTTTTATGTTGGGTTTTTCTCACTGCAGCTTTTCGGCATCATGCTACCAGGTACTAGTGCACCCTGCCATTCCCCCTTCTCTCTTTCCTCCCTTATGTCCAGTCTCATTTAAAAGGAGAGTCAAGAGTTGAATGGTGAATCGCTTTCGAAGGCAGCTCTGTTTACGCAGTGCAGGGCCTACCCTCCTTTAGGGAAGGACTCTAAATCGGGTAAATTTTTGCGCTTAAAGGTTGTGGCATCTCGTTCCCGAGAGTGTTTGAGGTTCGAGGCTGTCGTACATATCTAAGTACTCTTGATAAATGAGTTACATGACCCCATATGCAGGGTTTTGCTAATGAGTTTGTCTCTCTCTCTGTAAATTTGCCTGATGGTCCATTAGAGACCAGAGGGTGTTGAAGTAATTAACACGGTCTTATCCAACACTGCATTGCGAGGATTCAAATGAACAACTTACCTTTCCAAAGTTTCTCGCTTTCGATGCATTTTCTTGTCTGCGTGACTCAGCAGGTTCTCTCTAGAATTCTCTAATTTGTCGTCATCCTTCACTCGAATTCACCCCCACCTTCCAACATCAATACATTTCACCCCATCCAACAGTTTACCATTCAATTCATACAATATTAGAAGATATACTGATTCCGTTGTCTCTCAGTGCCATGGTGTTGAAATAATCTAACACGATAGTGAACAGAATCAACTACAGTGGTCCACAAACCCCCTACCCGCTCTAAGCCCACTCTATTCACCCCGCAGCTATTCTTCTCTTACGCCAAATCACTGTCTTATCCCCATCTAATTCTTGCATTCACGTTTCAGCCACTCTTTGACTTTCAAATATCTTACATCCTTATCACTACACTAACGCCTCTCGCATGCTCAACGCTTCTATACCATGATACAACACCCCGATTTACACCTGCTAATCCAGTCATATTCACAGTATACAACTCAAAGTATTCGTACATTTACTTTTGACCTCCTCATTGTTCATAAGTAAATGGTATTAAATATGCCTGCATACTTCTCACACTTTTCCCCTTCCACTTCCCTCATCTTACTTTTCCAAGGGGCATCTTAAATGAATGCAATTCAGTGTCAAAACCCTTACCAAGTTCTTTTAATCCACTTAAATGAGCACAATTCAGTGTCAAAACCCTTACCAAGTTATTTTAATCCACTTAAATGAGCACAATTTGGTGGCAAAACACATACCAAATTCTTTTAATCCTCTTAAATGAGCACAATTCGGCGGAAAAACCCATAGCAAATTCTTTTAATCCCCTTAAATTCGCACATTTCGATGTCAAGACCTGTAGCAAATTCTTTTAAGCCCTTAAATGAGTCCAATTATGTGGCAAGACCAATATCAAATTCCTTTAATCCCCTTAAATTAGCGCAATTTTGAGGCAAAACCAATACTAAATTCTTTTAATCCCTGTAAATGAGTGCAATTCAGTGACAAAACCAATACCAAATTCTTTTAATCCCGTTCAATTAGCCAGTTTGGTGTCAAAACCCGTACTAAATTATTTTAATCCCATTAAATTAGCGCAATTCGGTGGCAAAACACGTAATAAATTCTTTTAATTACCTTAAATGAGCGCAATTCGGTTGCAAACCAATACCAAATTCTTTTAATCCCCTTAAATTAGCGTAATTTAGAGGCAAAACCAATACTGAATACTTTTAATCACCTTAAATTAGCACAATTCGGTGGCAAAACCTGTATCAAATTCTTCTAATCCCCTTAAATGAGCACAATTGGGTGGCAAAACCCATACCAAATTCTTTTAATCCTCTTAAATGAGCACAATTCGGCGGAAAAACCCATAGCAAATTCTTTTAATCCCCTTAAATTCGCACATTTCGATGTCAAGACCTGTAGCAAATTCTTTTAAGCCCTTAAATGAGTCCAATTATGTGGCAAGACCAATATCAAATTCCTTTAATCCCCTTAAATTAGCGCAATTTTGAGGCAAAACCAATACTAAATTCTTTTAATCCCTGTAAATGAGTGCAATTCAGTGACAAAACCAATACCAAATTCTTTTAATCCCGTTCAATTAGCCAGTTTGGTGTCAAAACCCGTACTAAATTATTTTAATCCCATTAAATTAGCGCAATTCGGTGGCAAAACACGTAATAAATTCTTTTAATTACCTTAAATGAGCGCAATTCGGTTGCAAACCAATACCAAATTCTTTTAATCCCCTTAAATTAGCGTAATTTAGAGGCAAAACCAATACTGAATACTTTTAATCACCTTAAATTAGCACAATTCGGTGGCAAAACCTGTATCAAATTCTTCTAATCCCCTTAAATGAGCACAATTGGGTGGCAAAACCCATACCAAATTCTTTTAATCCCGTAACGCTTAAGTCCCGGTAGCGCGCGGAACGTTTGGCCCCCGGGCGGAAAGGGGATCTCGAATGATGACCAGCTGATCGAACGTAGACTCTATCCTCACCTCGGGCCGGTGTTTCCGGGGCGCGCGTTTAACGTTTTCATCACGAAAATAAAACAACCAAAACAAAACCCGCTTCTCTCGTGCTTTCCATACACTACTACCACGCACACTTTCACCTTTGCATTCAATCCCCTACCAGAAAAAACTTGCAAATCTCATCTTCACCCACACAATTTTTAAGTGTTCACATCTACATGGAACTATTTCTCGCAAAGTGTAAATGCCATTTTTTTATATACCACCTTTTGTCGAACTTTCCACAGCATCTCTTGTTTCAATAAGTGCCCCACCCCCTTGAACGAAAAGGTGATTTAAGGTGCAATGCTCACCCTTCTCTCCCTGTGGAACGACGATTCTGATTCTCACTCCGCCCGTGGACGAATTCTTTTAAGGGAGGCTTAAAGGGCGCTCTACTTGGCCCAGTCTCTGGGCTTGATGGGACAGGTTTTCCACAGCCTCTCTATATATTATCCCTTTTCTATCTCTCTCCCTTCCCGGTGCTGCAGCTGATATCTGGAGGATTGCTTGGCCTCCCGACCCCAACTCCCGTAAATGCATGTTCTTCCGGCCCTAATGTTTGTAAGAGGATCTGAGACCATATCTCCCCCTACACTTTCTTTACAGATCTCTCCTTATATACTTTCTGAAGATGCCCTCGTTGGTTTTCCCTTTGATTTTTTTTAAAAGCTTTCATTGGATGAAAGAGGTTCCCTCTAACAATATTACACTTAAGAGATCCCATCTTTTGGTTTCCCCACCTCCGATATCTAATGGAACAGCCTAATTAAACCCCCGAGCAAACAAGTAAACAGAGAATTGTTATTTTTTTTATCCCGATCATAATGTTATCATTACTATCATCTAAGCATGCTGAATACGTTTTTAATTACTCTTATTTTCATTCAGGTATTCACTGGGTTTAATTTTTAATTTAGTTTAAATAGCAGCGTTCTTAGACATTTTATTTTGTAAAAATTGTCAGTATTTCAACTTTTTTTTGGCATGGTTTATTTCCGAGGATTTCTTAAGCGGGTTTATATCCAATTCATGTCGACTTCCACGCATGATTATCTAAAATTGACTACAAATTTGCCCCATCGATTGGTTGCTTCAAAGATAAAATAAAGGGGCCCGGGTTATAAAAGCTACTAGAAGTAATGCATAATCTGTGTCAAATTTGTCTGGTTCACAGTGAAAGTGCGCGAGACTCTGTCTTGCTTAGGGTAGTTTAATGTTGAATCTCTCGCTCGCGAACAGTCTCCAAGCTCCATCCGTGGTAGTGATTAAAAGCAGGGGTAATCACAAAGCTCGAATCCGTTCACTGGTACATGCAAATTTGACGCTGTCCGCTTCTTGTCTAGTTAGATAATCGCAAAATCATCCCCAATTACTTCTACAGTGAAAACGCCGAAGAACATCGAGGAAATGCGAAAGCTGCTCGACAAGTAAGTTCCTCTTCTGCGGAGCTAAACCTTTGTTGCTTTGTAATAGGAACCCGGAAGTTCCTTGGGCCAATTCGCCGCCTGTTGACAATGCATTTGAGCGTGTGGTGTTTCAGAGGTTGGCTGCTTTCTTCGGCCTTGGAGTAGGGCTTCTTCCTTCGTTTGGGGTTGTATCGTAACATTTGTTGTGTATTTCGTCTAAAAAAACATCGATTCGTCTTTAGTAGTTAACAGTCCATCCTCGAACGCTGTTTTATGGTCGTATGTTTCACTCCTTGTGCTCTCTCGCACGAAATCTCGGAGGTTTAGCGCCGTCCCAAGCTGGTTTCTGCATCCAGCTATGTTAGACTGCTTTTAGATAGTCTCTGCCATTTGTTTGTCTCCCGAAGTTCCCCTCTCTTAGGGCTGTTTGTTGGCGAAGGACTACCTACCTATGTCTGATCCCATCTGTGTTTTCCTTTTTTTTCTTTCTTTGCTGTATTCCTTTCATTTTTCTCTCCTTTCCTCGCTTGTTTATGCTTTTCTGTTTCCCACATTCAGAACCCTTTTTATCTGGCTTTCAAGATTTTGCTCTAGGTTAATTTTGTATTCCCAAACAAATCTCTCTCAATTTTAACTGTGTGGGCTTACATAGTTCGAGCTCCTGTGTTGCCCCCGGACAGCGCATTTTCCGCCGTTTATCGCGCTCATTGTACTTTGATCTTTGTATTTCATAAAAAATATCCGGACGATCTTGCAAAATGTTTGTGTTGGTTGAGTCGCCATGAATTTTCAAATACATCGGCTTCCAAGTATGTTTTATTTTTTTAGATTTTGCTATCCTGCTATGACACATTTTTTCAATACCTTAGATATATATATATATATATATATATATATATATATATATATATATATATATATATATATATATATATATATATATATATATATATATATATATATATATATATATATATATATATATATATATATCTCATCCTCATTTCTTAAATATGTTGGTTGTTATTCGAGTTATTACCTTTGTTGCCTAGATACGTAGCATCGATAAATTATTTATTGGTAAGGAAATTAGACCATGTTAGTCATTATCTCTCGTGTATAGACCATTATTCGTTGTCCTTCTGAGATCTGTTATTCCCTCACTCATTTACATCTGAGGAATTCTCTTCTGCTTCCGTGTCTGTTCTCGTAGGATTTCAAATGTGCATTACTTCCGATCGCAATTTCATGGATTTTAGTGAGGTGTTTTCTAATCGCTTTTGGAGATACTTAAAACATCTGTTCATACTTCCTGTAGTGGCGTAAGAATACCACCGTAATGTCAGCTACTCGTCATTGGTGACCAAATAGGCCTACACCCATACGGGACGGAGACGCTTGGCAGAGACCACGCATTTGTATAATAAACACATGATTGCGTTAAATTGTATGTGAAACTCACTTCTTCCACATTTACGCTCGCCAACGCCAGTTGAGTGGACGGTTGTGAGCATAAGGAAGATTTTCCGCGGTGGTTGCTATAAAGATTATTATTTCCTTTTGAGTGCCCCAAATACCCCAACAGGTTTTTGCGACTTTTTCTTAATAATTCTAATACTTTATCTTTGGGTTGCTTCCCTTAACCCCTTACTTTGTGTGGGGGGCGGTTATTCGATGTGGGGTTTCGTGTTCCGAAGGAGTTCGATCGAAGTATTGTTTCTCTTTTATAGACTGGTTTTCACCCCCTCCTCAGAATGTAGTATTCCAAGTCCTACCTGGTCTTGAGTTATCCATTGTATTGAAAGCTATTGCGACGCTGGGATTCCCTCAGCTTTTGTTTGTTTAACCCCACAATTGCGGGGGTTGTTCGTTTCTGGTGATTGACATACGTCCTATTCAGGGGAGTTCATTCGTCTCCGACTCGTATCCTAGTGCCATTCACTGTTGATGTGTTGTGCATAATCCCCGTAGATATTCGTTTGTTTCGTAAAATAACCAAATTAAATCAAAGCTTACATTAAAATGGAACTTCTCAAATGGAGACTTTTAACGCCTGGTGAATGGCAAAGTTTTTAATTGCTTACTAATTCGGTTCCTCGTTTGCATAACCTCTCTACATTCCTGAACTGTGCCCCCATTTTTAATCGCAGTTCAGATTACTTAGGTGTGAGCAACAGTTTTAGTTAAAAAGAAAGAGGGAAAATGAATATTTATAAAAAGAAATTCTAGAGAATCGCCGCTGATTCAGAGATTTTGCCTTGATCTCGAGGCAATGATAAAAAATAGGCGTTTTCAAGTATTTAACCCAAGAATAAACAATAGGCATTTTCCAAATGTTTGAGAAAAGCGGGGGCGGGGGGCGCATTTTGTAACTTAAGAATGTTTGAGATTCTTCCATCCTTTTGTTATTTTAGAGTTTGCCGCTAAAGACATTTACAAACGCAACTGGTGCAGCATCAATGCAATCTCAAGGTTGATTGCCATTATACCTAATTTAACTTATAGGTCAGTAAGTTGATCTATAATATATAGCGGAAATGACGGATTGCATATTTGGTTCTTCGAATTATTGTACAAACCATATGATTTTTATAACTAATCCGATTACACTTAATTGATTAATTTTGATAATGTATCGGCGAATCAGAACAAATTAGGGTTCCATTTATGAGTAGAATTATAAAATAATACAGACTTATGGCTTTTCGCTTCTGCAAATTTATTAGCACGCCTGTTTTGGTTTGGTTTTGCACTTTTTTTAACCGCATGAAGTTCCCCGGCTGTCTGGTGGTCCTCAGTATAAGGAATTGAAGCTCTCCTTGTTTAAGACACTTGAATTTGGCCCAACAGCGCATGTTTGCGCCATATTTTTATCTGTCATAGAAGCATTAGCATTTACATAAGAGGGAGATGAAACATTATTTCTGTGGCGAAGGAGTAGGACACGACCACTGTAGCGTCAACTGCTCGTCATAGAAGTCGATCAAATATGACTAGTATAATTATCTCAGGAATGCGCTAAATACTACCGAAATCATAGGAAAACCCACCAAAGGGTTTTCTAATCTCCGCTTATCCTTTGAGCCACGAAGGGTTCTTATTTGTTGGTGGATGGTAAGCACAGTTTTATAGTTTTTCCTGCTCTCTGATGCCCAGTCTTACCAAGGATTGTGACGGTGATCTTGATGTGGATTTCATGATACGCTATGGGAACCTCGCCAAAGAAATGGGTGGCGCGATTGGCAATAGTACATAAATTATAAAGGGGACGAGAATCCGACGTGAACGTAAGGCTTTGAGGAAGTTTCCACCACATGAGTTTATAGAATTCACCTCCATCCGGCTCATAGATAAATTTCTTTCGTTGTGAACAGCTCAACCAAGTTATTAAGGGTCTAAACTTGTTATGAACAAGTTTCGACAATCTCTCACCCGCGTCCTGATTGCTCGAAGTCGAGCTCTTCTTTAATTTGATAAGGAGGTGATCCGATTAGTCAATTCCTTATGCTGAGGATTGGTGTAATATTTTTGATTTGTCTTTTAGGGGGTTTATGTGCATGTTTCTTTTATCTCTCCAATCTAGTAATTTTATATTTAACCCAAATTTATTGGTATCTTAATTGCCGTTTTTTTATTTTAATTTAGTGCTGAGGCGTCGTTATATAGGGCAGTAAATTAATAAAAAAAATGCAGTTTTTCGTTTGTAAGTGCGTTGAGCCCAACACTATGCGGGTCAAAGCTGTTCTCTAAGAGCACAACTCCTGGGTGTTTCCGAGGCCAGGTTCGAAGCCTCATCTTTCTCAACATTTAGTTACAAACACGATTGCTATAGTTCTCGGTGCTAATTGAAATCTTTCTAAAGTAAGTGCTGGAAAGAGCACTCGTGCAACCGACCTGTTTGCAGAGGCTTTAGGGAGATGTGCATAGTTGTGTGGTATGTTATGAATAATGAAGGAATGGTATGGAAGAAAAAGGTCGATATGAAAGGCCACCAGTCATCTTCTCTGCCTATATGGAAGCAACTGCTACTATGCTGCGTCATCCGTCTATCGCTCGTGGATGAGATACCTCGGCACGATTGGTGAAGTTGTATGTGCCCCAAAATGTGATTGATGAAGTTGTACGTGTCCAAAGACGTGACTAATTAAGTACGTGCATAAAGTTGTGATTGGTGAAGTACGTACACTAAGATGTGATCGATGAAACTGTACGTACCAAAATAAGTGATTGGTGAATCTTTACGTGCCCAAAGACGTGATTGATGAAACTGTACATGTCCAAAGGCGTGCTTGAAGTTGTACGTGCCTAAAGACATAACTGATGAAGCTGTATTTCTCCAAAGACGTGATTGATGAAGCAGTATGTGTCCAAAGATGATTGATAAAGCTGTACGTATCCAAAGATGTGATTGATGAAGTTCTACGTGCCAATATACGTGATTGATGGAAGCTGTACGTGCCAATATACGTGATTGATGGAAGCTGTACGTGCCCAAAGGCGTGATGTGTGATTAATCAAGGTTTACCTTCTATGATGAATTAGGGCGAGAAGCCCGCAACATATTATTTGCGAGTGGAAGCAGACGCAGACGTCGAAATTCACTTGAATGTTACAGATGGGCAAAGTGTATGGTGCTAGTACGGGATAGAGTTGCGAAACAGTTAATATAAATAACAATCCAGCCAAGGTGGATATTCGATAAAGAAGGGGTGACCAAAGTACAGAAGCAAAGTTGTGGCATGCATTTTGAAGAAACGTTTTAGTTCTAAAAGAGTGAAACAAGGGGCTGAAAGTGTATGGTTAGACAATCAGAACAAAATGCAATGTACTTTTTAAGTAAAAAAAAGCGTAGATGCCTCACCTGTGATCAGGTCGTGGTATTTTCCTATAATTTTTCTCCCAAATTTAATAAAGTAAGTAATATGAATAACTGCATTTTTTTTCAATTGCTTTTATTTACCGAGTTGAATAGCAAATTTTTATTCTCATTTTCCGCGATCATGATTTCGTGACCAAACGTTGACTTCTAAGGAATCTTTTTAGTGTAAATAAAGACCAATGGCTTTTATGGTGCTCCTCATTAAAATACCATGGAACGGAGAGCACATCTGCATTACATTCATTTTATATTTCTTTCTTCCTATGCCTTCATCGTTGTCAGAAATGAAGCAGCCTCCCGCCTTCAAAATGGAGGCCTAAGAATGCTCAGCAATGAGATGAATGTGTGATCGAAAGGAAGTTCCCACCCTCCAACTTCCACTACGAGAACTTTAATGATTACCACACGCTGTAACATCTTTCTTCTGTGCCATACCTTATCTTCACTTCCCCCACTTAAGGCAGAAGATGAGAAGTTCTTACAAGAAAAACGAGATCATAACTTGAAGCAGAAGACAATTTCTACCAGTAAGGAGGGGTTTTGTAAGAGATTTCTCATCTCCCATCACAGTTTCTTTTATTCTTAAATGTAAACATTTGTGATCCAATTTTGCAGCTTTTTTCGGGTTTCCAGTTATGTAAATCTTGAATTTATTTTCAATAGCTGACTAGTTATAATACGCGGAAGTTTTTTGCTATTTCTTGTGTAAATGTATTTAAAAAGTGTGTATATTGTAAATGCTCTCTAGATTAACTCTTATTCTTATTTTTAGCTCTGATTTTATTCAGTTATAATGGAAATCATGTGCTGCCACGGAGGAAAAAATAGAGTGGTTATATTTTTTACTGTGTACCGTAAATTACTCGTTCACTTACCGAATACTTTTTTTTTTTTACATATAACTGTAATATTTTCCTTTGTAACGTTCGGAGATTTGCATTTATTTGAAAGGGACTCCTATGGCTATTAGTACATACTATTGATGGAAGCGATTAATAATGAGTTCACTTGTGATATGATTTATATCTAGTCAGAATAATTTCTGAGTAATTCGGGACTAACTTGTGGCAGACCTTGAAAGACAAGGTTTAACTCTAGGGACCGATATTCACGTTATATTTGTGGCACAATTTCCGATGATAGACTTTCAACGTTTTCTGTAATCTCTCATTTAACATTTTAAATTAGACCAGAATTATGCTTTCTTTTTACAGTAATTGGCAAATTGCTCTTCAGACAATACATGTATATATCTAATTAGCAGTTTTTATTCCCAGTTTTGTTAATTTGTGTGTAGGCATTGTCATAATATTGTTTTATACTCTTTTATTTCCGTTGGTCTTTTTTTGTACAGTTTTCTATATTTTTAGGCTAATTTGTGCTTTGTACCGTGTAATTTAGCTCTGTATTTGTCGCAAGTGAGAGAGGAAAAAAGGTAAGATAGGTTTAAATGACCGTGTCAGTGTTGTTTGGTTACTGATAAAAGGTACCACGACCACGAGTGTGTGAAAGGTAGTTAGCGAATGGTACTTCACACTTTAATTCTTAAAATGAGTCTCAAATTTTGTCTCGTTCGGGATGAGTTCGCGCCGTGCTTACTCAAGTATTAGTGTCGACGTTTTCTCCTTAGTTAACGATTTGAGGTGATGTTTGCAAATTTTAATAGTTAGCTATAATTGATTAATAGTGAAGTATTCATATCTTAAATGTCCTAAATGTTTTATCGACCAGAATTGTCCGTTTCCATTGGAAATATACTGATAGGAGTGACTTACGTGATTCAACGTTCTTTTTCATGTGGCCTCATTTAATCTGCTCAAGTTATTTATTAAAGAAATGGAGGACAGTGTAGCGAGCGGCTCGCTAGGATTGGGCGCTAAAGTAGGTCACTCGTCTTGCCAAACTGTACGTATGCGCGTGAATGGATGTTTTAAAACGACTATGATGCTCAGATGAAGGTTATTTAATTATTGAATCGGTAGCATTACGTCAACCAATTTTCTACTGCTGTTCTCCTAGAACTAGACTGTACGAAGTGTAATGGATCAGTATTCAGCCATACCGAATTGCATGTTTCAAAATTGAATTGAGATTTCCTCAGATTTTATAAGATTCGCCACCTACACGTACTTTTATCTCTATTTATTCATATGGAATTCGGTATTGCTCTTAAATTTAAATGTTAAGCGCTATATAAGGATGATAATAATAAATGCTAGTGTTTGAAATCTTGCTTCTTGATGTGATTCACTGCTTATATCCCGCGCTTCTTGACTGCATCTGAAAATGGAGGCACTCGGGAAAGTTTTGTTGTTATTTTTTAAGGGTGCTATTAATAAGCAATTATAAAAACATTCATTTTATAAGCAGTTCTGTTCATAAGAGTCCTTGTTTCTGTCCGTTTCGATTCCTCGTCATTTGTCGATTCATTACTCTTAGTTTTTCTCTAGGTACCATATATATATATATATATATATGAATATATATATAAATATTAGTTTCTGATACCCCCCCCCCCCTAAAAAAAATATGCATACAATAGTATTACCACTGCATGGCCCCCTTTAACCTAATTTTAAATATTGAATCCCATAATTTGAGTATATGCAGTCAGTAAAGATAATGAGTAGTTAATCCGCTTCAAATAATCCTCCATATTAGAGAGTAAGCTTAAGATGCTGTTGTATTGTATTCTTGGAACTGCCAAACTGGAGGTACTTGCCCACATTACTCCCTCAGAATCCTTATTTTGAGGGTTTTCAATGAAACGGACACTAAGGGCTTTTGAGTGTCCCTGTGGAAGCACCTACCAGAGAGCAGTAAACGAGGGATAAAGACCGCGCGAAAAAATTTGCCTACCGCAAGGAAATGTGTCGGTCCATTGGGAAATCTTTTGGTGTTTATCCCTCGGTCTTTTTTTTACCAAAAATATGTAATATGTATCGGTTAAATCCCAAGTGAAAATCTGGGTTTTATTTGTTCCTTACTATGCCTGTGATGGGCAAATGAAAATAACGCATCAGCGGTGCGTCATAGGGATTGCGCAATGTTGATTGATATAAGCGTCTGACTGTTTATTTGGAGGGGGTAAATGATTAGATGAAGGAACAAAATGAACAGCTGACCAATCCCAGTGGAGGCTTTAAATGATTCCTCTGCCAGAAGGCCGGGCAAGGGATATGTGTTCAACCGGAGAGTGGCAAAATAAGGACATTCCAATAGAAGATGGGCGACCGGTTGTTCCCGACCACCCCGTAAGGGGCGCGGCGATTTGCCATCCTGGCCGCCGTGCTGACGGGATCCAGCGCTCCGTCCGGCCCCAGCTTAGCCTCTCTTCCTTCCTTCAAAATACTTGTTTCCTCTCTTTTCACACAACCTCTCCCACAACTTTCTCTGGTCAGCCTCTAATTTCACAGGGTAGATGCTGACCTTCCTTTCAGCCAACCGTCCCGCTGAGGGGGTGGGGGACAAAGTTCCCTAACCCCTGAGCTCCGGTCCCCCGTAAGGGGCGCGGCGATTTGCCATCCTGGCCGCCGTGCTGACGGGATTCAGCACTCCGTCCGGCCCCAGCTTAGCCTCTCTTCCTTCCTTCAAAACACTTGTTTCCTCTCTTTTCACACAACCTCTCCCACAACTTTCTCTGGTCAGCCTCTAATTTCACAGGGTAGATGCTGACCTTCCTTTCAGCCAACCGTCCCGCATCGGGGCTGAGGAGGTGGGGGACAATGTTCCCTAACCCCTGAGCTCCGGTCTGGGGTGGCTGGTTTTTAACAACCTGCTTCATCCCCACCCATACCTTCCACACATCCCTTTTCCTCTCCTCTTCACAACCTATATTTTTTTACGCTGTGTCTAAGGTGGAGCCGCCATGCCGATGGACTGCCAGGCCACCAGACGGGAGGGGTGTGGTCCCAAATGGCGGCGCCTGGCTCTGCCAGGCCTGTAAGCACCTCTTGCAGTGCGGGCAACTGCAAGAGGTGATGAGCTATTGCGTCCCGTAAAACAAAGAGGGTCACCATGCCCAATGATGAAAAAAAAAACATCTCCCCTTAATTCCCCCTAAAACAACGGAGCCGCCCTCGTGCAGCTCCACAGAAAAGATGGAGGTCCCCCCCCCTGTGCTTGCGCAGGGGACCCTCCATACCTCTTTAACCAGAGAGGAGGCTTACTCCTCTCCTAAGCCTACGGGTGTAGGGGACTCCCCCTCACCCCCTTCTCTGGAGGTGCTTTTGGGCACCTCCCTATCTCCAGCGGCAGTCCCTCCTTTGCTTTCTAAGGGGACTGCCAAGAAAGCCAGCAGGCAGCCCATTGCCGACCGCCCCTCGTACAAGCGGCTCGGTAGGGCAAACCCCCTTAGGGGGGAGAGGGAAGCCAGGCCCCTTCGGCCGCTTCCCTCAAAAGACCTGCTGGCAAAAATATTAAACCCTTGCTGGGGTCAAGGCCTGTGCCTCCCCACTAAAGACTTATGACGCTGCCAAGGGGACCTGCGATGTCCTGGGAGGGGATGGCCAACTGGAGGCCCCTCCTGTGACACACAGGGTCCTTGAGGAAAACCAGCCTCAGAAGGTAGGGCCTTCCATGGGGGGGAATCCTGGCTCGGCGCCAAGCACCGAACCCAAATCCGCCCCTATGCAAGGTCCTCATCAAACGGCTGTGGATTCTCAGGCAGTACCAGGAGGGGAGGGATCTCCTCCGGATGATGCCCCTGCGACCACCAGGACCTTCTCCATTTCGGAGAAGGACCTGGCTGAGGCCGGTCCATCTGGCCTGGGGGCTTCTACCAGCGGGGGTGAGAAGCGGGTTCATTCCCCGCCCTCCTCTCCAAAAAAGAAAAGGACGAAGAAGACTCGGGGCTCCTCTCAATCCGCGGGGGCTACGGGGACGGATGGGTCTGCTACCACTTTGGCAAGCGACCAAGCCAAGATCGGCACATCCGGGCCCTCTGCTTCCCCGGGTACGGAGCTCCTGACGATGACAAAGACCAAAAAAGGGCACAGGGCGGAGCCTCGATGACATCGGGGCCCCTCATTCAGAGGTTACCTGGCGTTTTCGAGCCCGCTGGCTTCAAACGCTTCTTCGTTATTCGCTCCACTGATGGCACCATGTTGTCCAAGGGCAACATGATCCATCAGAGGAGAGGATTAGCTAGTGCAATTGGTAGAGAGCCGAAGGTGACCCGTTTCTCGGACGGCAGCCTTCTGGCGAATCCCGCCGAGGCGGCCAAGATAAGTGCTCTTCGGACACTTCATGGCACCCCGGTGAGTGTGACGCCGCACTCTACCATGAACTTTGTGAAAGGAGTAGTTTATGCGAGGGAACTCGTTGACTACTCCATTGAGGACATCACCCTAGAGCTGGCCGACCATGGGGCGGTCAAGGTCGAACGTGTGATGAGAAAACAGGAAGGGGCCTCGAGACCCACCCCTACACTCTTCGTCACGTTCGACTGTGACAAGCTCCCTGAGTCGGTGCGTGCCGGTTGGTACCGCTACCGCGTGAAGGCATTCGTGCCACTGCCGCGGCGGTGCTATACTGTCACCGCTTCGGCCATACGAATCGCTCATGTAGACGTGCAAAGTCGGGGTCACCCGAAGTCTGTGTAAATTGCTCCAAGGTCGCACACGATAAGTCCAAATCGTGTGTGGTCAATTGCGGAGAGCCGCACCCTGCTTCTTCGAAGCAATGTGGTGCATATCTCCTGGAGAAAGAAATCCTGGCCGTTCAGGCCCAGGATAGACTCTCATTCCGCGAGGCTAAGGACTTGGTCCTGGCGCGCCCAGCTCTGCCTGGGACGTCATATGCCTCAGTAGTTCGAAAGGCACCCTCTGCTCCTGGCCCATCCAGGCCAACGAGCACGGTTGTTTCCGCGCCCATTCGGAGCCCTTCTGCGTGCTCTACCCAACCCGGGCGCTCCCCTGGTAAAGCTGGCGGCAAAAAGGGTTCATACCCAGCCCCGGCTAAAACCAGGGCTCCCCCCGTTTCCCGCAAGGCGAAACGGCCACGCGCCTCCACAGAGTCGTTAGACTCACAGGAGGCAACACCCCTGAAGATGGTCGCTAGGCCATCTTCGGGGGTTCCTAAAGCTGTCCCCCGAAAGGAGCTTCGGCTCCTTCGCCCAAGCCCCGAGGTGGAGCGAGTGGCTCGGAGACGGTGGTTCCTCGAAAAGAGGGCCCCCCGCCTCCAAAGCCACAACGCCCGCCTAAGGTTTCGAGGCGGAGGGAGGAAAAGACTCGCATGGCGAGCCCAACCTCCCCCAATAAGTCCTCGAAGGCGACAGCCCCCGGGAAGCGTGCGGCCATTCCCGTGAGGGTCTTCAATTCGAGGAGGGCCCCCGCGTCTCCTCCGAGCTAGGCCTGGAGGGCATATTCCTTCAATGGAATTGCCGTGGACTCCGGGCCAACTGGGAGGAGCTGCGGAGGCTCGTCCCATTCCCCGTTAGCTATTTTTTTTGCAGGAGACCATGCTAGGCGCGTGCCCGCTGCCTGCCCTCCCGGGGTATAAGGGTCTTGCGACCCCACCACCGCGGGACGGCCGGGCTGGGGGATGCGCGGTTTACACTCGGCATGATGTCTCCGTTCTTCCTTTCTCTTTAGATACCTCCTTTCAGGCAGTGGCTGTGCAGCTGCACCTGGATAGGAGGTATACTATCATTTCTGCGTACATTCCACCGTCAGCTGACTTCGACGCGGGGGACTTCCGCCGCGTCGTAGCACGGTTGCCGAGGCCCTATCTCTTGCTTGGAGATCTGAACGGCAGGCATCCTCTCTGGGGAGATTACTCCATAAATCCCAGGGGACAAGTCCTTGCCGATATGATCGAAGAGCTTGAGATGGGTGTCCTAAACGTGGATGAGTTTACGCATCACTGTCCGAGAACCGCTTCATTTTCTTGCCTTGACCTATCTTTGTGCTCTTTGGATGCACAACCTGATTTTGATTGGGGGGTGGTCGATGACCTCCATGGTAGTGATCACTTTCCCATTCAAATGTCATTTTCTTTCCCATTCAAATATCATTTTCAGGGCAACTGCCGCCTGAGAGACCACCTCGGTGGTGCTTGGCGCGGGCGCGGTGGCCTGCATTTCAGGAAATGACTGAATTCTCTATCTCAGTCGAGGAGTTTAGGTCGGTAGATGAGGCCGTTGAGTTCTTCTCCGGCAACCTCATCGCCGTGGGCCTGACTACTATTCCAAGACGTCTGGCCGTTTTGCACGCCGACCACTCCCATGGTGGTCGGCCGAGTGTGAGACGGCCCTCAAACAGAAGCGTTATGCCTACATGCGCTATAAGCGACGCCCGAACGATTTCACTGTCGCTGAATTTCGTCGGGCTAGGGCTAGGTTCCGGTATATTTCGAAGCACGCCCGCCGCTCTTCTTGGCGGGCATACGTGTCTTCACTTAACGGGAAGACCCCTTTAGCTGAGGTGTGGAAGCGAGTCAAAAGGATTCGGGGCAAGTTCTCGCAGGACTCCCCTCCCGTTCTCCAGGAGAATGGGACCGCAATCTCGGACCCCGCGTCCGTGGCGGAATCCTTAGCGACCGCTTTTTCCGCATTCTCTAGCCGTGATGCTGCTCCGCCAGCATTCAATGCACGTCGTGATGTCGCGGAAGGCCGCCGGCTGGACTTTACCTCCAGAGGCGGAGAACCCTTCAACGACAAGTTTACTGTGAGTGAGTTGCGTTCCGCTCTCGCTTCGTGCGCGGACACCGCCCATGGTCCGGACGATGTCCCGTACGCCATGCTTCGACACCTGGGTGAGCGAGGCATGGCCTTTCTGTTAGATTTGTTCAACAGGATCTGGGTGGAAGGTGTTCTCCCAGACTCCTGGCCAGCGGAGGCGATCTGTCTTCTGCACAGTGCGGCTTCCATAAGTTCCACTCCACGTCGGATGCTCTGCTCCGACTGGAAAATGCCGTCTGCGAGGCTTTCCTTCGTAGACAGCACTACGCCACGGTGTTTTTTGATCTGGAGAAGGCCTATGATACCGCATGGCGATACGGTATCATGGAGACTCTCCACACGATGGGGGCGAGGGGACGCCTCTCAATTTTTATATCTGAATTTTTGCGAGATCGTCGATTCCGCGTACGGGTGGGGGGAGCCCTCTCCGGCCCAAAGGAGCAGGAAGAGGGTGCCGGAAGATGTTCTCGCTACGCTCTACGTGGACGACCTTTCGATCTCTTTTGGCGCGGCCCAGATGCCAACTCTGGAGCGTCGACTCCAACAGGCATTGAACCGCGTCTCTCGCTATGCCGAAGCGCACAGGTTTCGGTTTTCTTTGGCCAAGACTAAGGTGGTGCACTTCTGCCGCCATCCACGGCTTCACCCCGACCCAGATTTGTTTCTTAATGGGGTGCGCCTGGATGTGGTTGAGTCGCACCGTTTCCTTGGTCTTGTATTCGACCGACGCCTCACCTGGGAGGCTCATATTCGCAGCCTTAGGGTCTCTTGTCCCCGCGCCATGGACATTCTCCGTTCCGTGACGTTCAGCGCTTGGGGCGCTGATAGGGCTACCGCCTTACTTTTTTATCGATCCTTTGTTCGCTCGAAGCTCGACTACGGATGCGAGTTTTATGCATCCGCAGCCGAGCGTTTATTGCGGAAGGTGGATTCGATCCACCACACCGGCCTTCGCCTTGCGACCGGTGCCTTCCGCACTTCCCCCAATGAGAGCCTGTTGGTTGATGCTGGGGAGATGCCACTCGCTCTGCGCCGCGTGCAGTGCATCACTCGCCTGTACGCGCGAGCCCGGCGCCTCCCTCAGTCGCCAACAGCTCTCACTGCATCCGCAGCTGATCTCGACGGTGCCTATGCCGCCGAGAGACGCCAGTCATACCCTAAGCCCTTTGGGTTTAGGGCCAGGAAACTCCTTCGAGAGGTAGATATAGCTCTCGGGCCGGTGGCGCCCCTGGTTCTGCCCAGGACGCCACCCTGGAGGGCACCACATTTGGCTATTTGTCGCCACGCCTCTGCTCCCAAAGCTTGTACTGCGCCGGGAGTATTGCGTTCGACCTTTTTGGAGCACACATCGTGTCACGCTGGAACCGTGCCAGTGTATACGGATGGCTCCAAGTCCCAAGAGGGGGTCGGCTTTCACGCCGTATCCCCTCTGTTTGAAGTCAGCGGGGCTCTACCAGGCGCTGCGTCTGTCTTCACGGCCGAGCTGGTGGCAATACACCACTCGGTACGGGAGATTACGCGACGTGCCCGGTTCGGAGACCGGATTGTGATCTATAGCGACTCACAAAGCGCCCTGAGTGCTCTCGGGGCATTGGAATCTCCGCATCCCCTGGTTCGCGAAATCCGTGACGCCACGGTTTTGGCGAGCCGGGCAGATGTCGAGATTATCTTCTGCTGGGTTCCTGGACATGTAGGAATTGCGGGTAATGAGCGCGCCAAAGAGTCCGCGAGGACTCTGCGACCAGACCATCGTTTTGCTCTTCCTCACACCGACTACATGGCAGGAATACGGACAGCTCTTCGGACTGCTTGGCAAAGAAGATGGGAGACGGTCGAAGGGAACTTAAAGTTGCGTTCCATTGCGCCGCGACTGTTCCCATGGACCTATCCCACAATGCCGCGGCGGCTTCAGGTTGCTTTCTGTCGTCCCCGAATCGGACACACTCGTGTGACGCATTGCTATTTGATGGAGCGCTCGCCGGCGCCCTATTGCGATGACTGTGTCGTCCCCCAGACTGTTTGGCACATTCTTGTCGAATGTTCCAGTCTGGGTGATCTTCGCGCACGATACCTGTCCCGGTAGCGGGATGGGCGGAGTCGCTACCGCCTGTCCCTTGTACTCGGGACGGATTCGTGCACATTGACTTGTTGACATTTTGGAGGAGGCCGGCCTTCTTCCCTTTATTTAATGTTTGACTATGGATCACGTGCTTCTTCGCCGGGGGAGAGCTGGCCTTCGCCCGACGACGGAGCTCGCTTTATATTTTCTCAATTTGTTTTTATTTTTTCTGTTTATATTCTTTTCTTTCGTTGATTTGACTTTTAATATAGCCTATATTTAGGCTAGGATGAGTACGGCGACTTATGCTTAGAAGGCAATCGCCAGATGAGATATTAAAAAGGTTTTTTTTTTAAATATAAAGGGCAAAAAAAAAGCTAAAAGAATGGCCGAAAGTTCAGCGGTAAAAATAGAAGCCACCAGCGGCAAAGACAAATTTAAATCTCTCCCGACTAAACGGCTGCAGCACCCACGGCTCGGTCCAACTTGGAACCGCCTGTGTGTATGGGATGATATCGTATATGTGAGGGCGCATGCTCTAGGAATAGGCACTTAAAAGAGCAAGAGTCCACGGAGGGCTTGCCAATGCTCCACATTGCTCGTGCAAATTGTGGGAGGTAAAGTACGCAACTACTGATCGGAGACGATGGAGGGGCAAGGAGCCTTCGAGCACATAGGTTGGAGAGATTATCAATTCAGAGGCTTAAGGGGGAGGGGCAAAGGCGGCAACCTATTGAATGCTGCCGTTGATTCAGCAGCATAAAAGTATATGAATTTCTGACGCAGGGGACTGCCGTACACGACAGAGGCATCACATGTAGTAAAGACTGTTCACGGGGAAGGTACGGAATTCTGAGTTTGCGAATCGGGTTCAACATTTTAAGGGCTGAGGGCCAAGCCTAAGAGTAAATTTGGCACCCGTTGTCAATTTGGAATGGATGAGGTCGGTGTCGAGTGAATACAACCTCTGACAATCACTGCTCCACTACATGTCAGAAAGGACCTTAAAAAATGTCTAGAGGCCGTTCGAAGACGACGTAGGTGTAGTAACCAGAATAACTTAGGATCAAGAGTTATTCCTTATGCGATAGAAGAGATGATACCACTGCTCGAAATTACAAAACATGAAACACTTAAAACGTTGCCCTGATGAACTCATTCCTCTTGGGTTTGCAGGTCGGAGTAGATGTCTCCAACACGCATCGTGAAGGATCGAGATGCTAAGAAACTTTGAATAAAGGAGGGTAAAACTCGTCTCACACCACAAACGTGCAGCTACTTTAAGACGCCGTACCTCTAATGAGGAAAGTAGGCTTTTTTAATGTCGAAAAATATCGCCTAGACCCGATGCTTTAACGAGAAAGCTTTCCGTACCGATGACTCAAAACGTAATAATAGGGTAAAAGTGCTATGACCCTTGCGAAAACCGGACCTAAATGGAGACAGTGATTGATTTACAGGAACCAATTCAGACCTACTAGTACTATCTTCTCTAGAAACTTGCTCAAAAAGCTGGTTAGAGCTATAGGGCAGTAGTGATCTGCGCCAATCCTTCCCTGCGTGCACGGTTTGACAAAAGGGATGACAATTCGAACGCGCCATGATGATGGGTAACAACTTTTCACTCATATAAGATTGTATAAGTCAAGTAAGAACAAGACTGTGTGGACGAAGGTGCTGAATCATATCATAATGGATCTCGTCAATGCCAGGAGAAGTAAACCAACAGGAAACAATGCAGCGCGCAACTCGTGAATGGAGAACAAGGCATTATACGAAATTCTGGAGTTCGTCGCAAAGATGAAAGAACGAGAATCTCCGTTTGATTAATTGGCTAGGACCCCCTCCCTCTCTGGGATCTTTTCTTCAGGGGTTGTTCCCAGAGAGGCTCTGGCCTTCTCGTGGCGAGGGGGGTCAGCCCTGGGCCCCCTAGGGGACCCATGGTGCTGCCAACAAGACTTTTAACATACCCCTCTTTCTTTCCTCCTCTATTACGATCTTCCACTGCCCTTTATTTCCCCCTCTTCCTTCACCTATCTAGTGGTCCTTATCAATACCCGACCTCTGCTCGTTTAATGGATTGATTCTGAATTGTTCTTTCATGAAGGTGAAAGAGGCTGGTCATCTCCACCGCCTTCGTCTACCGAATGCCCAAGGAGAAACCCATCGTTGGCCCCTTTTCTCCGTGCGTAGGAGAACTCGGGCAGCCTCTTAGGGTTACAAAGATGGTGTGGTGGATCCGTATCCATTCTCCAAGAGGACATACCGGACGTAACTGATTGCATAGTTGCAGTAGTGCCGGGCCCTTGTAGGCCTCCATGGTGGGGAGCCCCGAGGGAGAATGCGAAGTTTTTTTTCTTTTTGCAATGGCTAGCCATAAACCAAAAACCTCCCCTTCTCGTAAGGGTTCTCGTGCCAAACGTTCCTTAGCTTCCCTTTCAGCCTTTCCTCGCTCGTTGGACCCCTATTCCAACGAAGTAGACCCAGATCTTGATTATCCTCGCTTTCTTGTCATGAATTCATCATCTTACATCCCACTTGCAAAAGTCGATGTGTTTGACGTCAATGAATCTTAACTGCCGCAGTATATTAAAGCTGGGTACCTTCGTGTCCCGGTAAGTCCCTACATCGAACTACCCAGACGCTGCTTCAATTGCAATCAATTTGGACATGTTGGCCGAGCTTGTCGGCACTCTTGCTCCTGCGTGAATTGTAGCTCTGACTACCATGGCCCCGAATGCACCAAAACGCCCCACTGTGCCAACTGCGGAGGTACCCACAGTGCTGCGTCAAAACTCTGCTCTATATTTTTATATGAAAAGGAAGTTCTCGCTTTGCGCGACTCCCTACGTCTAGATATAAGAGAGGCCCGCCAGCGTGCCCGAGCACAAACCTCGCCACTCGGCCGGCTCTTCTCTGACGTTTTACGTGATGCTGGACGAAACCGACCATCACGCGCGAGTTCCGACCGGCCTGAAGCACTTCACCCTAGATCTACTCGCGGCGTCGAAAATATTCAGAATATGCAGTCGAAGCATCGCTCTCATACCGAGATAATTAATGTAGCCCCCCTCTCTCCAGCAGCTCTAGCTGGGAAAGACGCTCAGGGTAAGACGCTTGAAGACATCAGGCGCTATTTTAAACAATCCTCAACATCGACCAGTGAAGGATCATCCACCCGGCCACGAGACTCAAAGCCCAGTGGTAAGAGAAAGGATTCCTCACCTGGGTCATCGACCACCAATAAGCGGGCAGCCTCTGGAGCCGACTCGGCCGAACCCCGAGAATCTCCAATGGACTCCTCCCCTATGGTTGAACATTCTCTGCCCTTAAGTCCGTCTCGCCCTTCACAGGACGTAGGCCCCATCCTGATCCAAACGATGGCAGAAATACACCCAGCTCCACACACCTCGCTTAGATCACCTGTTCGCCCCGCTCACCCTTCAAACCAAGATCCGATTGAAGCAGTTGATACTCCAACATCACCAACTGCGGCGGTTGGACCAACTCCTCAGACACCTAAAATACCCTCGACCCATGAATCCGGATCTACCGGCCGAAAATCCCTTCTTGATCTTCCTTTTCCGCCAGGTTGCGAGCCCGAATTACAATCAAGGCCCTCGGTCGGTTCTCCAAAACCCACGAAAAAAACCTCAGTTACTACTCCATCTAGGATTTCTCCCCCTGCAAAAGCAGGATCCTCAAAATCAGCTCTCCGTCTCCCAAGCTCTTTGGGAAGAACCTCAAATACATTATTGACCTCAAAAGAGAAAAAGATATCAACAGTGGTATCTAATCGTCACACATAATATCTTGCATTTTACAATGAAATTGTCAAGGAGTTCTTCCAAAGTGGGAAGAACTCAAAATTCTTTTGAAGACTATCCACCCCGCTGTTATTTGTCTCCAGGAGAATAAACTGGGTATACGGCCCTTTCCGCCGGTACCCGGTTTTCTCACTTTCAACTCTATTGCTCCTGCTGGAAGCCCCTCTCATGGAGGGGTGTCAATCATGGTATCTTCATCCTACCATGTTTCTCTCATCTCCCTACATACTACCCTCCAAGCTGTCGCTGTGAGGGTTTTTCTTACTAAGCTTTTTACCGTTTGCTCTATTTACCTACCCCCTTGTTTATCATTGTCAAGATCCGACCCTTTAGAACTTATAGACCAGTTACCCTCCCCATTCTTATTACTAGGAGATTTTAACGCCCGTCACCCATACTGGGGTGACATCACTCGAAATGCCAAAGGCAGTGTTTTAGAGTCTCTTTTATTATCTGACCTTCTTTGTGTTTTAAATACTGGCGATTTTACCTCTTATCATGTCCAGACGGACTCTTTTAGCTGTGTTGACCTTTCTGTTTGTTCCCCTGATTGCTTCACGGAATTTCGATGGTCAATTCTTGACGATCTCCATGGAAGTGACCACTTCCCTATTGTCTTGTCGGCCCTTCAAGTTAGCCCTCATACAACCATGCCCCTTAAGTGGGACTTAGGTCATGCAGATTGGGAAGGTTTCCAAGAGGCGTCCTTCACAAATGCATCTTTGGGGACCTTCAATGGAGTGGACGCGGCAGTAAAATACTTAACATCGACTATCTACAATGCAGCAACACAAACCATCCCACGGAGGCGACCTGTCACGGGCCGCTCAACCGTGCCCTGGTGGACTTCGACGTGTGCAACAGCTATCAAAAATTACAAGTTAGCCCATGTCCGATTCCGAAAGAACCCAACTTTGTGCAACAAGGTCGACCGAAACCGAGCTCGTGCGCTTCGCCAAAGAACCCTTCGTCAAGCTCGCCGAAATTCATGGCGCAGATACGTTTCATCGATCTCCTCTATGACACCTACTGCTAAGATCTGGAAGAGGATTAATAAGATCAGGGGCCGTTATGCTAATCATCATACCCCCACACTCAACTTAGACGGTTCCTTGGAGAATGACGGCCTGGCGGTCAGCAATGCTTTTGCTGACCATTTCCGCGCCGTCAGCAGTGTCAGCCGTTACGATAAGGCTTTTCAATCCTACAAATCAAAGGAATAATCTCATTCTCTCAACTTCACAACAAAATCTAACCTTCCGTATAACGCTCTATTCAGCATCTATGAGCTGCAAAGCGCTTTGTCCCTTTGCAGATCTACTTCCCCTGGCCTTGATGAGATCCATTTCGACATGATTCGGCACCTACATCCACACTCTACTCTCTTCTTGCTTGATTTGTACAACCTTATATGGGTGAAGGGTTTTTACCCGTCATCATGGCGCATTGGGATCATCCTTCCCTTTGTCAAACCGGGCAGGGACGGGTTGAATGCAGATCACTACCGCCCTATAGCTCTCACCAGCTGTTTGAGTAAGTTGCTGGAAAAAATGATATTGGAGCGCCTAAACTGGTTCCTAGAAGCCAATCACCTTCTCTCTCCATTTCAATGTGGCTTCCGCAAAGGTCATAGTACCCTTGACCTACTAGTACGTTTCGAGGGATCAGTCCGGAAAGCTTTCTCATTAAAGCACCGAGTCCTAGCCATATTTTTCGATATTGAGAAAGCCTACGACACAACATGGAGATACGGCATCTTGAAGCAGTTATACGTCTGGAGGATGAGAGGCCTTTTACCTTCATTTATTCAAAGTTTTTTAGCATCTCGATCCTTCAAGGTACGTGTTGGAGACGTATACTCTGACCTGCAACCCCAAGAGGAGGGAGTCCCTCAGGGCAGTGTTTTAAGTGTCTTATGTTTTATAATTGCCATCAATGATATTATTTCATCTCTCCCAGAAGGTGTATCGGCAACTTTGTTTGTTGATGATTTAGCACTATACTGTTCCTCACCTCGCCTTTCATCAGCAGCGCGTCGGCTACAACTGGCGGTCGATGCTGTATCCAAAAGAGCACAACTTAAGGGATTCCGCTTTTCCACGACCAAAACCAAAGCAATGTATTTTCACCGAGGCAGAGGGGTTCTTGTTCCGCCATCTATATCCCTACAAGGCGAAGAAATAGAGTTCGTCTCCGAGTTTCGGTTCCTTGGCGTAACTCTCGATCCAAAGTTATCCTGGTTACCACACCTACGCCGACTTCGAACAGGCTGTCTGCGGGCTCTAGACATTTTGAAAGTCCTCTCACACACTTCGTGGGGCAGTGACCGACAAACATTGTGGACATTATACACAGCCCTCGTTCAATCCAAATTGGATTATGGCTGTCAAATTTACTCATCGGCTTCCCCTTCAGCCCTTAAAATGCTGAACCCCATTCGAAACCTTGGAGTTCGCCTTTCTAGTGGAGCTTTCCGTACTTCTCCTGTCAACAGCCTTTACTGCGAGAGTGGGGTACTCCCTTTGCCCTACCATAGACTTCAAATCTGCATGCGATACCTCTGCCGAGTACAGCAAGCCCCTGTATCAGAGGTCTACAGATGCCTGTATGCTGCCGAATCAACGGCGGCATATGATAAGTTGCCATCTTTACCCCGCCCTTTGAACCTTCGCATAGGAGATCATCTCTCTAACCTGGGTGCTCCAAGGGTCCTTACCCTTCCATCCTTACTGAACCCTAGGTGGCGTGCTCCTCTCCCCACAGTATGTACCAACATGTGGAGCCTGGAGAAGTCCTCCATGGACCCTCGCATCATTAAAAGCCTGTTCTTAGAGCATTCGATCTCCCACAAACAATGCTGCCCACTCTACACGGATGGCTCTAAGTCGGACGGTGGCGTGGGCGCCGCAGCCATCTACCCTGGAGGAGAATTCTTAACTTTATCTTTGCCGCCAGCAGCATCCATTTTTACCGCTGAGCTTTCAGCAATCCTTTTAGCCTTTAGACTCATCCAAATTTTACCTTTGTGATTTTGTCATTTTTTCCGACTCAATGAGTGTTTTACAATCAATTAGATCTTTTAATGCGTCCCATCCCGTGGTCACAGAAATTTGCAACTGGCTGATCCAAAATGCATCCCGATATAGAATTATTTTTTGCTGGGTTCCTGGGCATGTGGGGGTCCTGGGCAACGAGAAGGCTGATCGGCTGGCCCGCTCAGCACATTCTGTGTCCCCTGAGAACTCTGCTCTGCCTTTTAGGGACTACTTTCCTTCAATAAGAAAGTATATTTTTCAACTGTGGCAGAATGAATGGGATGACTGTTGATCATCCAAACTATACAAAATAAAAAATTCTATTTGCTCTTGGCCCTCGAGTCGTCATAGAATGCGGTCGTTGGAGGTGGCCCTTTGCCGAGTTCGCATTGGCCACACGAGACTTACTCACGGCCATCTTGTTTCGGGTGATGCCCATATCAGCCCTCGCTGTCGTTTTTGTGGTGGGGACCAATCGGTTGCCCACCTTTTATTGGATTGTAGCCATTTTACCATTCTCCGGTTGTCCTGTTTCCCGACCCTTTTAACTATTCCTCAACACACCCGTCTTCGATTCATATTGGCGGAGGAATCTTTTAACCCGTCGTTTTTTAAATTTTTGTCACAAAGTGGTCTCCTCCACCTTTTATAGATGATATTTCTCGTTTCACCCTAGCGGCCATATAGAATCCACTTGGATTGGGCAGCAACCCACCGGTAACTTATCTTAAATCTTAAATCTTAATTGGCTAGGAAAGCCTAATTGTAACGACTGGTACTGCTGAAGGCACGGAAATTGTTAGCCAAAATGTTGCTGCCACCAAACTCATTCACAAAGGATCCCTTCAAATTAAGGTTGGGAGTATTATCGCCGTCATAACGACCTCGGATCTCCCCGTAAGGGGCGCAGCGATTTGCCATCCTAGCCGCCGTGCTGACGGGATCCAGCGCTCCGTCCGGCCCCAGCTTAGCCCCTCTTCCTTCCTTCAGATAGCCCGATTTCTCCCCTACCTCGTCGCTTTTCATACAACCTTTCCCACAACTTTCTCTGGTCAGCCTCTAATTTCACAGGGTAGATGCTGACCTTCTTTTCAAGCCAACCACCCCGGATCGGGGCTGAGGGGGGAGGGGACATTGTTCCCTAACCCCTGAGCTCCGGTTCAGGATGGAGGTTTTTTAACAACCTGCTTCATCCCCACCCATACCTTCCTCACATCCCTTTTCCTCTCCTCTTCACATTCTATCAATTTTATGCCGTGTCCAAGGTGGAGCCACCATGCCGATAGACTACCAGGCAACCAGGCGGGAGGGGTGGTCCCGAATGGCGGCGCCTGGCTCTGCCGGGCCTGTAAGCACCTCTTGCAGTACGGTCTATTGCAATAGGTGGTGAGCGATTGCGTCCCGTAAAACAAAGAGGGTCACCATGCCCAATGATGCAAAACAAATACATCTCCCCTTAATTCCCCCTAAAACAACGGAGCCGCCCTCGTGCAGCTCCACAGAAAAGATGGAGGTCACCCCCCTGTGCTTGCGCAGGGGAACCTCCAAATCTCTTTAACCGGAGAGGAGGCTTACTCCTCTCCTACGCCTACGGGTGTAGGGGACTCCCCCTCACCCCCTTCTCTGGAGGTTCTTTCGGGCACCTCCCTATCTCCAGCGGCAGTCCCTCCTTTGCTTTCTAAGGTGACTGCCAAGAAAGCCAGCAGGCAGCTTATTGCCGACCGCCCCTCGTGCAAGCGGCTAGGTAGGGCAAACCCCCTTAGGGGGGAGAGGGAAGCCAGGCCCCTTCGGTCGCTTCCCTCAAAAGAACTGCTGGCAAGAATCTTGAACCTTGCCGGGGTCAAGGCCTGTGCCTCTCCACAAAAGACTGGTGAAGCTGCCAAGGGGACCTGCGATGTCCTGGAGGGGTTGGCCAACTGGAGGCCCCTCTTGTGATAGACATGGTCCTTGAGGAAACCCAGCCTCAGACGGTAGGGCCTTCTATGGGGGAGAATCCGGGCTCGGCGCCAAGCACCGAACCCGAATCCGCCCTTATGCAAGGTCCTCCTCAAACGGCTGGGGCCTCCGAGGCAGCACAAGAAGGGGAGGGATCTCCTCTGACCGGTGCCCCTGCGACCACCAGGACCTTTTCCATTTCGGAGAAGGATCTGGCTGAGGCCGATCCATCTGGCCTAGGGGCTTCTGTCGGCGGGGAAGAGAAGCGGGTTCATTCCCCGCCCTCCTCTCCTAAAAAGAAGAAAAAGACAAGAAAGAATAAGAAGACTCGAGGCTCCTCTCTATCCACGGGGGCTGTGGGGACGGATGGGTCTGCTGCCACTTCGGCAAGCGACCAGGCTAAGACCGGCACATCCGGCCCCTCTGCCCCCCCCAGGTACGGAGCTCCTGACTATGACAAAGACCAAGAGTGCACAGGGTGGAGCCTCGATGACATCGGGGCCCCTCATTCAGAGGTTACCTGGCGTTTTCGAGCCCGCTGGCTTCAAGCGCTTCCTCGTTATTCGCTTAAGGAAGGCACCATGTTATCCAAGGGCAACATGATCCATCAGAGGAGAGGATTAGCTAGTGCAATTGGTAGAGAGCCGAAGGTGACCCGTTTCTCGGACGGCAGCCTTCTGGCGAATCCCGCCGAGGCGGCCAAGATAAGTGCTCTTCGGACACTTCATGGCACCCCGGTGAGTGTGACGCCGCACTCTACCATGAACTTTGTGAAAGGAGTAGTTTATGCGAGGGAGCTCGTTGACTACACCATTGTGAACATCACCCTAGAGCTGGCCACCATGGGGCGGTCAAGGTCGAACGTGTGATGAGAAAACAGGGAGGGGCCTCGAGACCCACCCCTACACTCTTCGTCACGTTCGACTGTGACAAGCTCCCTAAGGCGGTGCGTGCCGGTTAGTACCGTTACCGCGTGAAGGCATTCGTGCCACTGCCGCGCAGGTGCTATTACTGTTCACCGCTTCGGCCATACGAATCGCTCATGTAGACGTGCAAAGTCGGGGTCACCCGAAGTCTGTGTAAATTGCTCCAAGGTCGCACACGATAAGTCCAAATCGTGTGTGGCCAAGTGTGTCAATTGCGGAGAGCCGCACCCTGCTTCTTCGAAGCAATGTGGTGCATATCTTCTTGAGAAAGAAATCCTGGCCGTTCAGGCCCAGGATCGACTCTCATTCCGCGAGGCAAAGGACTTGGTCCTGGCGCGCCCGGCTCTGCCTGGGACGTCATATGCCTAAATAGTTAGAAAGGCACCCTCTGCTCCTGGCCCATCCAGGCCAACGAGCATGGTTGTTTCCGCGCCCATTCGGAGTCCTTCTGCGGGCTCTACCCAACCCGGGCGCTCCCCTGGTAAAGCTGGCGGCAAAAAGTGTTTATACCCTACCCCGGCTAAAACCAGGGTTCCCCCTCTTCCTCCAGCGTGACCGTTTCCCGTAAGGCGAAACGGCCACGCGCCTCCACCGAGTCGTTAGACTCACAGGAGGCAACACCCCTGAAGATGGTCGCTAGGCCATCTTCCGGGGTTCCTAAAGCTGTTCCCCGAAAGGAGGACAGCAACAAAGGAGCTTCGGCCCCTTTGCCCATGCCCCGAGGTGGAGCGAGTGGCTCGAAGACGTTGGTTCCTCGAAAAGAGGGCCCCTTGCCTCTGAAGCCGCAACGCCCGCCTAAGGTTTCGAGGCGGAGGGAGGCAAGGACTCGCATGGCGAACCCAACCTCCCCCAATAAGTCCTCGAAGGCGACAGCGCCTTCAGCGCTTTGTCCGGCCAACAGCGCCTGGGGTTCTGCCCCCGGGAAGCGTACGGCCATTCCCGTGAGGGTCTTCAATACGAGGAGGGCCCCCGCGTCTCCTCCGAGCTAGGCCTGGAGGGCATATTCCTTCAATGGAATTGCCGTGGACTCCGGGCCAACTAGAAGGAGTTGCAGAGGCTCGTCTCATCCCGTTCCCCGTTAGCTATCGTTTTGCAGGAGACCATGCTAGGCGCGTGCCCCCTGCCCGCCCTTCCGGAGTATAAGGGTCTTGCGACCCCACCACCGCGAGATTGCCGGGCTGGGGGATGCGCGGTTTACACCCGGCATGATGTCTCCGTTCTTTCTTTCTCTTTAGATACCTCCTTTCAGGCAGTGGCTGTGCAGCTACACCTGGATAGAAGGTATACTCTGATTTCTGCGTACATTTCACCGTCAGCTGACTTCGACGTGGGGGACTTCCGCCGCGTCGTGGCACGGTTGCCGAGGCCCTATCTCTTGCTTGGAGATGTGAACGGCAAGCATCCTCTCTGCGGAGATTACTCCATAAATCCCAGGGGAAAAGTCCTTGCCGATCTGATCGAAGAGCTTGAGATTGGTGTCCTAAGCGTGGATGAGTTTACGCATCACTGTCCGAGAACCGCTTCATTTTCTTGCCTCGACCTATCTTTGTGCTCTTCGGATGCACAGCCTGATTTTTATTGGGAGGTGGTCGATGACCTCCATGGTAGTGATCACTTTTCCATTCAGATATCATTTTCAGGGCAACTGCCGCCTGAGAGACCACCTCGGTGGTGCTTGGCGCGGTCGCAGTGGCCTGCATTTCAGGAAATGACTGAATTCTCTATCTCAGTCGAGGAGTTTAGGTCGGTAGATGAGGCCGTTGAGTTCTTCTCCGGCAACCTCATCGCCGTGGGCCTGACTACTATTCCTAGGACGTCTGGCCGTTTTGCACGCCGACCACTCCCATGGTGGTCGGCCGAGTGTGAGACGGCCCTCAAACAGAAGCGTTATGCCTACATGCGCTATAAGCGCCGCCCGAACGATTTCACTATCGGTAAATTTCGTCGGGCTAGGGCTAGGTTCCGGTATATTTCGAAGCACGCCCGCCGCTCTTCTTGGCGGGCATATGTGTCTTCACTTAACGGGAAGACCCCTTTAGCTGAGGTGTGGAAGCGAGTCAAAAGGATTCGGGGCAAGTTCTCGCAGGACCCCCCTCCTCTTCTCCAGGAGAATGGGACCGCAATCTCGGACCCCACGTCCGTGGCGGAATCCTTAGCAACCGCTTTTTCCGCATTCTCTAGCCGTGATGCTGCTCCGCCAGCACTCAATGCACGTCGTGATGTCGCGGAAGGCCGCCGGCTGGACTTTACCTCCAGAGGCGGAGAACCCTTTAACGACAAGTTTACTGTGAGTGAGTTGCGTTCCGCTCTCGCTTCGTGCGCGGACACCGCCCATGGTCCGGACGATGTCCCGTACGCCATGCTTCGACACCTGGGTGAGCGAGGCATGGCCTTTCTGTTAGATTTGTTCAACAGGATCTGGGTCAAAGGTCTTCTCCCAGACTCCTGGCGAATCGGTACTGTGCTCGCCTTTCGCAAGCCGGGGAGAGATCACTCTACTCCGACCGGTTTCCGCCCAATCTCTCTAACCTCTTGCGTGTGCAAGTTGATGGAGAGATTGGTAAATGTTAGATTAGCCTATTTCCTGGACAGCGAAGGCCATCTGTCTTCTGCACAGTGCGGCTTCCCTAAGTTCCACTCCACGTCGGATGCTCTGCTCCGACTGGGAAATGCCGTCTGCGAGGCTTTCCTTCGTGGACAGCACTACACCACGGTGTTTTTTGATCTGGAAAAGGCCTATGATTCCGCATGGCGATACGGTATTATGGAGACTCTCCACACGATGGGGGCGAGGGGACGCCTCCCAATGTTTATATCTGAATTTTTGCGAGATCGTCGATTCCGCATACGGGTTGAGGGAGCCCTCTCCGGCCTAAAGGAGCAGGAAGAGGGTCTCCCGCAGGAAAATGTCATCAGTGTCACACCCTTGGCCCTGAGCATCAACGGCAACACCTCGGTGCTACCGGAAGATGTTCTCGCTACGCTCTACGTGGACGACCTTTTGATCTCTTTTGGCGCGGCCCAGATGCCAACTCTGGAGTGTCGACTCCAACAGGCATTGAACCGCGTCTCTCGCTATGCCGAAGCGCACAGGTTTCGGTTTTCTTTGGCCAAGACTAAGGTGGTGCACTTCTGCCGCCATCCACGGCTTCACTCCGACCCAGATTTGTTTCTTAATGGGGTGCGCCTGGATGTGGTTGAGTTGCACCGTTTCCTTGGTCTTGTATTCGACCGACGCCTCACCTGGGAGGCTCATATTCGCAGCCTTAGGGTCTCTTGTCCCCGCGCCATGGACATTCTCCGTTCCGTGACGTTCAGCGCTTGAGGCGCTGATAGGGCTACTGCCCTACTTTTTTATCGATCCTTTGTTCGCTCGAAGTTCGACTACGGATGCGAGTTTTATGCATCCGCAGCCGAGCGTTTATTGCGGAAGGTGAATTCGATCCACCACACCGGCCTTCGCCTTGCGACCGGTGCCTTCCGCACTTCCCCCATTGAGAGCCTGTTGGTCGATGCTGGGGAGATGCCACTCGCTCTGCACCGCGTGCAGTGCATCACTCACCTGTAGGCGCGAGCCCGGCGCCTCCCTCAGTCGCCAACAGCTCTCACTGCATCTGCAGCTGATCTCGATGGTGCCTATGCCGCCGAGAGACGCCAGTCATACCCTAAGCCCTTTGGGTTTAGGGCCAGGAAACTCCTTCGAGAGGTAGATATAGCTCTCGGGCCGGTCGCGCCCCTGGATCTGCCCAGGACGCCACCCTGGACGGTACCAAATTTGGCTATTTGTCGCCACGCCTCTGCTCCCAAAGCTTGTATTGCGCCGGGAGTATTGCGTTCAACCTTTTTGGAGCACACCTCGTGTCACGCTGGTACCCTGCCAGTGTATATGGATGGCTCCAAGTCCCAAGAGGGGGTCGGCTTCCACACCGTATCCCCTCTGTTTGAAGTCAGCGGGGCTCTACCATGCGCTGCGTCTGTCTTCACGGCCGAGCTGGTGGCAATACACCACTCGGTACGGGAGATTACGTGACCACTCGGTTCGGAGAACGGATTGTTATCTATAGCAACTCACAAAGCGCCCCGAGTGCTCTCGGGGCATTGAAATCTCCGCATCTCCTGGTTCGCGAAATCCGTGACGCCACGGTTTTGGCGAGCCGTGCAGATGTCGAAATTATCTTCTGCTGGGTTCCTGGACATGTAGGAATTGCGGGGAATGAGCGCGCCGATGAGGGCGCCAAAGATTCCGCGAGGACTCTGCAACCGGACCAGCGTTTTGCTCTTCCTCACACTGACTACATGGCAGGAATACGGGCAGCTCTTCGGACTGCTTGGCAAAGAAGATGGGAGACGGTCGAAGGGAACTTAAAGTTGCGTGCCATTGCGCCGCGACTGTCCCATGGACCTATCCCCCAATGCCGCGGCGGCTTCCGGTTGCTTTCTGTCGTCTCCGACTCGGGCACACTCGTGTGACGCATCGCTATTTGATGGAGCGCTCGCCTGCGCCCTATTGCAACGACTGCTTCGCCCCCCAGACTGTTTGGCACATTCTTGTCGAATTTCCCAGTCTGGGTGATCTTCGCGCACGACAACTGTCCCGGTACCGGGATGGGCGGGGTCGCTACCGCCTGTCCCTTGTACTTGGGACGAGTGCGTGCACTTTGACTGGTGGACTTATTGACTTTTCGAGGGAGGCCGGCGTTCTCCCTTTCATTTAACCCGGTTTAATTGTTGTTGTTGTTTTTTTATTGTTTTTGTTATTGCTTTGTTATTGTTATTGTTATTTCTTTTTATTGTTGTTTCCTGTTCAATTTTTTAAAGTAGCCTAGAACTAGGCTGTTTGTTTACGGCAACTTATGCCTAAGTCGGCAGTCACCAGATAGCCCCTTAATAAAAAAAAAACAACAAAAAAAACGACCTCGGATCTTGTTAATCCTCATCCAGATCTTTGCGGTAGGGGTAATAGAGGAAATCGATTAAAAGTAGTGACGTCCTGAAGTTTAGTGAACCTGAAGAAGGGTTTTCTGACGATGCACCTGAGGTCGGTATTGGTCAGCCTTGTTACATAAGGCTGGGTTCGATTGGAAGCAGGAATGAGCTAAGTTGTAGTTCTTAACGGCCGTTGCACACTCGGAGGTTCATCAGCGCACAGTTTAGCGACCCATTACGATTCGCCGCTGGGGAATGGTCTGTGTGGCTGCGTTGTAAATAATCGATGTGAAGTACGAAACCACCACGTCCACACCATTAAGGGTCCCCAAGGAAGCTCTTTTAAAAGACGCTTCACGGAAGCCTTCGCAATCAACATGGCCTATTAGGGGTACTTTGGCCAATGTAAATTCTTCGGTAATTGGGTTATATATACAAGGCTGCAACACAAAAGTAGAAAATGGCCTCTTCTTGTTTAATAGGCTAGGTAAATGGTGATCGTAGCTTCCTCAAAAGGTAAAAGAAAATTTTAGAGCTGAATTCAAAAGGTTTTATTAGGCGAACGCGTGGACTTGGTTTTCAAAGTATGTACAAATAATAACTGACCTGGCGCCATCTTTTGAACATTAGACATTGGACATAACGAGTTAGGAAGTATAGATTAGTAGAGCAAAAGTAAGAGAGTATAGTGGTGAAAGGGTTTTGATAATGATAGTAAAGGTAAGTTTAGTATAAGTTTGAAGGAGGTATATTTCCCTGGTGAAAGGCTATTTCCAGCAAAAGTAGGTAGTATAGTAAAATAATGCACGCAGGAGCAGGGATGTATAGATCCTTGGTCAAAGGGTAGCTCTGGCAATGTTACTCTCGTGTTGTGTTGTTTTGGGGGTCGAAATTGGTTGGCATTCAAGCCTTTGTAGTAACTAGTAAAATTCGCTACTACAGTAGGTCAAATTTCGGTGAAAGGTCGTAAATTGGGTCGTCATAATCCGTAAGAGTGTTACATGTTAGGTTTGATGTTACCGTTCGGGTAAGGTCTTCTTCAATTTTTGGCTAGCTTTGGATAGTTCTCCTGCAATGTAGCGTAGATGTTATGGCGAGGAGTGTTCTATTCTGGGTCGAATTTTGCTCCTGGGGGGAGGACGGAGGAGTCTCTCCCTTGCCGGATCTCTTCTTGCGGAACTCTGCATCCGTGAGAACAACGTAAGTGTCGGTTGAAAATTGGACAAGATCGTGGAAGAGAGCCTGCTTTACCAGATCTTCCGGTATGTCATCCTCGTAGTCCCATTTGTATTGTCTGGCCCTAAGGCCATCGACAATATCTTCTGGGACTGCGTCGTCAGGAAACTGGTTCCCCTCGGTAGCATATACTCTGAGGTTTATCATCCTCGAGTAGTACATGTACCTGGGAGCCCGATTATTTGAAGAAGAGGACCTACTCGGTCGACGTGACTGCGAAGCCTTTTTGGGGCGGGGTGAATGATCCACCTTCTTAGGCCTCACAGCAGCAACTTCCTTCCACTCGACTTGTGCATTTGTTTGGGTAGTTGAGTGTATGTGTGTGTGAGTTTTGTGCCTTCCACCGGGCAGCCATAGCTGGCACTCGAGGATCCCGTGAAAGGGCATTACTCGTGTCCGGAGCTTTTTGTCCGCTCTTTTCGGTCTGCAGTTGGAGGTTCACTCGAATTACCTTGTTTTACGGAGGGTTTTCTGGGAACCACACTTTTTCCATGCCGTTATTCACGAGTATGGTGTCTAGTTCCTTCGCGAAGGTGCCAGGCTTGGTCAGGTTATCAATGTGTGCATAATATATGCAACACATTATTTTTGTTGATTTCTTATTTTCAATTTGTAGGTACGTTAGGTGCAAAGGCAACATTACTCTCTGCGACCGTCGCCTTGGCAACCTTCGCGTAGGTGACCTTAGCCTTTCTTTCCTCCTTTTTTCTGCCTATGTTCTTTGCTTTTTGTATTTGTTCTTTCTTTACTGGACAGGTTCTATGGTTTTATGTGAGCCGCCACAATTGAGGCATTTCTGGAACGAACTTTTACATTCGCGCCAGGAATGGTCTTAGCCGTCGCACACAGAACAAACTGTGAGTGTAAGTTGGGGAAAATGGCGGTGGTGTGTTCGTTGTACATGTAGCACCTGAAGCACATGTGCAGGTAACCGAACTCATCACGCTCAATCTGATCGGGGCAGATGCGGACATTAAAGAGGAGAAGGCCATTTTCTTTTGCCTTAATCGCCATTATGGTTTCCGTAAAGATAACTTTAAAACGTGAGTGTAGTCTCTAAATTTGATTACTTCGGCTACTTTTGCCCACTGATGATTCCAAAGAATCTCGTTCGTGATTAGGTCGGTCGAGTAGACTCCAACCCAGTGGTCGAGGCTTCGGCAGATAACACTTTTATGCGTGCGTATTTGTGGCGGTGTCTAAGGTGTGAGATCAATTTTTCGAAGGGTGTCTGAGGCACGCGGGAAGGAGAGGGCTTTGATGTCAGCCTCCCTGGAACAGATAGCCGCGTAGCCATTTGGCAAATCAATTAACCGTACGAGGGCAATATTGAGCTCGCCGTAAATTCTCTCGAAGACCTTGCTCCTGTCCGGTTTTTGCCGGCCAACCAATTTCGACCCCCAAAACAACACAACACGAGAGTAACATTGCCAGAGCTACCCTTTGACCAAGGATCTATTCATCCCTGCTCTTGCGTGCTATATTTTTACTATACTATCTACTTTTGCTGGAAATAGCCTTTCACCATAGAAATATAACCCCTTCAAACTTATACTAAACTTACCTTTACTATCCTTATCAAAACCCTTTCACCACTATACTCTCTTACTTTTTCTCTACTAATCTATACTTCTTAACTTGTTATGTCCAATGTCCAATTTTCATTTCTTGACTGCATAATCCCAGACCGCTCGGACATACGGATATTTATACATGGCCTTAGTTCGTCCCAAGCTCCTTTACCCAATAGTACCGATGAATACGTTGAGTAACTCACAATTAAAAAAGGTCCAACGTATTCAAAATCAAACCACAAGATTCATCACAAACTCAAAAAGACAGGATCACATACCATCAGAGGAACTTCATCGAAGAACTGCAATAGAATCCGTAAATATAACCTTACATAAACGAACAACGAAGGTGTGGGAAAAGATAAAAAACAATTTTCCCAAATGAAATTAACCGAATAATAGTACCGGAAAATGAAATCTAGCGAATACAGTATAAACAACGACTTAACGGAAGCCTGAAAAAAATGTTATATAACATCAACCCGATCTATAGATAAAATACAAGATGACCGAAAGGATAAACACACCGAAATAGAATCAACCGAAGACTACTGACTATACAATCAATATGAGAAACCGAAATACTCGAGGAATCAACCGAATAAGACTACCGATTATACAAACAAAATGAGAAACCCGATGAGAAAGTAAGAGAATTATTGATAATAATAAAGAAGAAAACCACATAAAAATTCAATATATATATATATATATATATATATATATATATATATATATATATATATATATATATATATATATATATTAAAAAAACTACTGTAAAAAAGCGAAAGAAGCACAAAAAAACGGATGTTCAATAGAGCAAAAGAAAACAAAGGCTTCGAATGCTAAATATTCACTTAGAATCACAAAAAAAGGGAAAGCGTTAGCCAGGCAACCTGGTACAAATCATTATCATCCTCACCTTATCACCCTTATCGTTCATCCTACATTCTGACCATCCCATCAACACACTCACACGTTTTACACAATGTTTTCTATCTATCCTATCCTTCTCACCACATTTTAATTTTATGCTATCTTGAATCTTGAATCTTTTCATTTCCTGCGACTCTTCAGGAGAGAAGCCTCAACAATCTTGATCGGGGATTTAAACGCTTGTTGTAGGAAAGCCGGCTACACTAAAGCATTCAACGGAGCTGGTAACTCGCTAAGCCTTTTAATTGACAGAGGCATAGTACAGAGAGAAGGACTCGACTTAGCCACTTTCCACACGGCAAAATCATCGACCACACCGAATATAGTGTTAACGAATCGGAACTTTTATCTGAATCAAGTGACCCTTCTGGACTCTTTCGCCCCATTAGACCATATTAATATGATCACCCACATCTCCACCTCCCCGATCGAAGTACAAATTCCTAAACGTAGGTGCTGTGCGAGAACCAACTGGGAGACATACCGTTAACATTTGCAACATGTGCAGAAGTGCAGGTTGAACAACTAGAAGGTGCTTCACTGGAAGATATCGATGAAAAAACTCGACCATCTTACGTCAAAGATCTTAGAGGCTGACCACTTAGCTGTCCCTTGGATGGAGCAAAAAATAGTACCGGCTCCAAGGTGGGACCTTAACATCAAGAAAAGACCAAATGATAGCTAATATTGATGCAGAAGGGGACGCTAGAAAATTCTGGAGTCAATTAAAAAGATTGCAAGGCACTCCCCCCAAGAGTCATATAACAATCAAAGTTAATGGCGTGGAATATACGGAAGACCAAGACATCGAACGTAAATTCAGAAGGTATTGGCGAAAATGTTTTCGCATTAGTGACGAGGAAACCGAATTCTTCGATGAAAGGTACGAAGAGCCTGTTCCTTTAAGACTTCGAGAACTGGGGGCTGACCTCACACCGCATCGCTTCGTAGACAGAATACGTCTCGCAAGAGAAGAAGGTAGAAACCTCTCCCATCAAGAATATGAAGTATCCCTGAATAGCTTTAAGAAAAAAGCGTCAGGAATAACTGGCAGTACAAAAAATGCATTTGCTAAACGTCCCAAATAACATCAACGAAACTCTACTCGAGGTATTTAACGCCTGCCTCAACATTGGCTACTTTCTCGACCAGTTTAAAAGACCTCATATTATATTATACCAAAGCCTGGTAAGCGGAAGAAAGATTCATGGGTAAACTACTGGAAAAACTTCTCAATAACAGACTGAGAACCTTCCTAGAAACCAAAAATCTATATAACACCCAACAGCACAGCTTCCGGAAGAAACTTGGTAGAGAAACGACCCTGGTGTTTATCACCGAAAGATAGCTATCGGGAAGGCCAGAAATGGCAATGTTGACGTCGTCTTGCGAGATGTGGCCTCGGCCTTCGGCAAGGTGTTGCTATCGGGACTAAAAAAGATCAGCAAACTTGGTATGGAGGAAAACGTGACAAGAATGCTTTGCTTTTTCTGGGAGAGAGAGGCAATCGTAAGAGTAAACGGCATAAAAGGGGAACCATTAAACCTAGAGGCAGGGGTGCCACAAGGAGGTTGTCTTAGCCGTACATTAAATGCATTTTTATTTTTTTTTATTTTAAGAGCTCATCTGGCGACTGCCTACTTGGGCATTAGTCGCTGTATTCAACATTGCCTAATATTAGCTATCTTTAAAAGAAGATGCTAAAAATAAAAAATAAAAAAACATCAATAAAAATAAAACAGAAAAAAGGCAATAAGTAGGAAGCAAGCTCTGGCGTCGGGGGGAGGTCGTCCCCCCCCCCCGGCACCAAACAGTTAACGTTCGCGGAGATCGCCCAGACTTGGACATTCAACGAGAATGTGCCGACAGTCTGGGGGATAACGAAGTCTTAACAGTAGGGCGCTGGCGAGCGCTCCATCAAATGGTGATGCGTCACACGAGTATGCCTAATTCGGAGACGACAGAAAGCAACCTGAAGCTTTCGCGGCATTCATGGGTAGGTCCATGGGAACAGTCGCGGTGCAATGGCACGCAACTTTAAGTTCCCTTCGACCATCGCCCATCTTCTTTGCCAAGCCGCCAGAAGAACAGCCCGTATTCCTGCCATGTAGTCAGGGTGAGGAAGAGCGAAACGCAGGTCTGGTCGCAGAGTCTTTGCGGACTCAAGAACTATACCTAGCTCTCGAAGGAGTTTCCGAGCCTTAAACCCGAAGGGCTTAGGGTATGAATGGCGTCTCTCGGCGGCATAGGCACCGTCAAGGTCAGCTGCGGATGCAGTGAAAGCTGTTGGTGACTAAGGGGCACCGAGCTCGTGCGTACAGGCGAATAATGCACTGTGCACGGCGTAGAGAGAGTGGTATCTCTCGAGCATCGACTAGTAGTGCGGAAAGCACCGATCGCCAAGCGAAGGCTGGTGTGGTGGATTGAGTCTACCTTATGCAATACACGCCTGGCTGCGGATGCATAAAACTCGCATCCGTAGTTGAGCTTCGAACGAACAGAGGATCGATAAAAAAGTAGGGCAGTAGCTCTATCAGCGCCCCAAGCGCTGAACGTCACGAAACGGAGAATGTCCATGGCGCGGGTACAAGAGACCCTAAGGCTGCGAATATGAGCCTCCCAGGTGAGGCGTCGGTCGAATACAAGACCAAGGAAACGGTGCGACTCAACCACATCCAGGCGCACCCCATTAAGAAACAAATCTGGGTCGGGGTGAAGCCGTGGATGGCGGCAGAAGTGCACCACCTTAGTCTTGGCCAAATAAAACCGAAACCTGTGCGCTTCGGCATAGCGAGAGACGCGGTTCAATGCCTGTTGGAGTCGACGCTCCAGAGTTGGCATCTGAGCCGCGCAAAAAGAGATCGAAAGGTCGTCCACGTAGAGCGTAGCGAGAACATCTTCCGGCAGCAGCGAGGTGATGCCGTTGATGCTCAGGGCAAAGAGTGTGACACTGAGCACACTTCCTTGTGGGACACCCTCTTCCTGCTCCATTAGGCCGGAAAGGCCCCCCCACCCTCACCCATACGGGGAATCGACTATCTCGCAAAAATTCAGATATAAACATTGGGAGGCGTCCCCTCGCCCCCATCGTGTGGAAAGTCTCCATGATACCGTATCGCCATGCGGTATCATAGGCCTTCTCCAGATCGAAAACACCGAAGCGAGAGTGGAACTCAACTCACTCAGAGTAAATCTGTCGTTGAAGGGTTCTCCACCACTGGAGGTAAAGTGTATTCGGGGGCCTTCGGTGACATTACGACGTGCATTGAATGATGTCAGAGCAGCATCCTGGCTAGATAATTCGGAGAAAGCTGTCGCGAAGGATTCTGCCATGAACGCGGGATCCGAGATTGCAGTCTCATTTTCCTAGAAAACGGTAGGAGGGTCCTGCGAGATCTTACCCTATACCCTTTTGATTCGCTTCCACACCTCTGCTAGAGGGGCCTCACCATCAAGTGAAGACACGTATGACCGCCAAGAAGACTGGCGGGCGTAGTTCGAAATATACTGGAACCTAGCCCTAGCCCGACGAAATTCACCGACAGTGAAATCGTTCGGGCAGCGCTTATAGCGCATGTAAGCATAACGCTTGTGTTTGAAGACCATCTCACACTCCGCTGACCACCAGTCTGGCAGATGCTATAGAAATAGTAGGTAGGGTCACGACGATGAGGTTGCCGGAGAAGAACTCAAAGCCCTCATCAACCGACCTAAACTCCTCGACTGAGATAGAGAAATGTTATTCCCTGAAATGCGGACCACAGCGCCCGCGCCAAGCACCACCGGGGCGAGCTCTCAGGCGGCAGCGGCCTAGAAAATAATATTTGAATGGGAAAGTGATCACTACCATGGAGGTCAGTGACCACTCTCTACCCAAAATCAGGCTGTGCATCAGGAGAGCAGAAAGATAGATCGAGGCAGGAAAATGAAGCGGTTCTCGGGCAGTGATACGTAAGCTCATCCACATTAAGGACACCTATCTCCAGCTCGCCGATCAGGTCGGCAAGGAATTAATCGAGTAGTATCCCCAGAGGGGATGTCTACTGTTCAGGTCTCTATGCAAGAGAAATGGACTCGGCAACCGTTCAACGACGAGGCGGAAGACCCCCGCGTCTAGGTCGGCTAACGGTGGAATGTACGCGGAAATAGCAGTATACCACTTATCCAAGTGCAGCTGCACAGCTACTACTGCCTGTAAGGAGGTATCTAAAGCAAAGAGAAGAATGGAGACATCATGCCGAGGGAAAATCGCGCATACTCTGACTGGCCTCCATCCCGTGGTGGTGGGGTTGAAAAACCTTTATAGCCGGGTGGGTGAGCAGGGGAACGGGAGGATACGAGGCTCCGCTACTCCTCCTAGCTGGCCTGGAGTCCGCGGCAATTCCGTGGAAGGAATATACCCTCGGAGGAGATGCGAAGGCTATCTTCGAAGATAAGACCCCGACGGGGATGGCCGTATACTTCCCGGAGGAAGAACTCCGGTCGCTGTTGGCCTAAAAATACGCTGAAGGATTTTTCGCCTTCGACGACTTATCGACAGAGGTTGGGCTCACGCCCAGCCAACCAATCGGTGAGGGAGAATGAGCCGAAGCTCCTTTAATGCTGTCCTCCTTAGGAATCCGGGAAGATGGTGTTGCCTCCTGCGAGTCTAGAGACTCGGTAGAGGGGCGCGTCCGTTTCGTCTTACGGGAATCGGTCTCGCTGGAGGAAAGAAGGGAAGCCCTGGTTTTAGCCGGGGCTGGGTGTGAACCTTTTCTGCCACAAGCTTTACAAGAGGAGCAGTCAAGGTGGGTATAACCTGCAGAAGGGTTTCGAATGTCCGCGGAAACGACCGTCCTCGTAGAAGGTGTTTTTCTTCATATTGAGGCATAGGATGCACCAGGTAGTGCTGGGCGTGCCAGGACAAAGTCCTCAGCCTCACGGAATGAGAGACGATCCTGAGCTTGAATGGCCAGGATTTCCTTCTCAAGGAGGTCCGCACCACATTGCTTCGAAGAAGCGGTGTGCGGCTTTTCACAAATGACACACTTGGCCACACACGATTTGGACTTATAGTGTGTGGCCTTGGAGCAATTTACATAGACTTCAGGTAACTCCGGCTTTGCGCGTCTACATGAGCGATTAACATGGCCAAAGCGGGGGGGGGGACAGTAGTAGCACCTCCACGGCAGTGGCACGAATGCCTTCACGCGGCAGCGATTTCAACCGGCATGAACCGACTCAGGAAGCTCGTCTCAGTCGAACATAACGAAGAGTGACCGACCCATGATCGGCCAGCTTTAAGGTGATGTTATCTAGTGATGTCTTCCTTTTTGTTGTTTTCTAGTTTTTAGGAGAGGAGTGTAGAGAATAAACCCGTTTCTCCCCTCCGCCAGCAGTAGCCCCCAAGCCAGATGGACTGGCCTTAGCATGATCCTTCTCTGAGAAAAAGAAGGTCTTGGATGTCACAGATGAACCAGGCCGAAGAGGAGATCCATCCTCTTCTTGTAAGGCCTTGGGTACCCGAGCCGTATGAGGAGGACCTTGTACAGGGGCGGACTCGGGTTCGGTGATTGATACCGAGCACAGGTTAGTCGCCATGGAAGGTCCTACCGTCTGGGGCTAGGTTGCCTCAGGGATCATGTCCATCTGAGGGAAGTAGGTGGGGCTCCATGTGTCCATTCACCCCCAGGACATATTAGGTCCCATTGGTCATAGCATCTTTGGTCGGGAAAGAGAGGGGGGCACGTACGGTGACCCACTCTAAACTTAATATGCGAGCCCACAGTTCTTTGGACCGAAGGGGCCAACGGGCCCCGTCTTACTTCATCCCCCTGAAGAGGTTAGCCCTATCGAATCGGTGAATTATGGGCTGCCTGCCTTCTTTCTTGGCAGTCTCCTTGGAAATAAAAGTAGAGACTGTTGCTTGTAAGAGGGAGGCACCTGAGGGCACCTCCAGAGAAGGGGGTGAGGGGGAGTTCCCTAAACCCGTAGACAAAGGAGAGGAGTAAGCTTCCTCTTCGGCAGAAGAAATTTGGAGGGTCCCCTGTGAAAGCACAGGGGCAGCGGCCTCCATTTTTGGGGTGGAGCGGACCAAAGGCGGCTCCGTCGCTGGTGAAGGGGTTTGGGTTTTTCATCTCATCATTGGGCATGATAGCCCTATTATCTCTACGGGAAGCAAATGCTAATCACCCCACGCAGTAGCCCTTTGTGCGAGGGGTGAGTATGGGGACGGCAGAACCAGCTGCCGCCATTTGAGACCACTCCTCCCACCTAGTAACCTGGCAGCCCATCGGCATAACAGCTCCACCTTGGGCACGGCGTAAAATTGATAGATAGTGAAAGGAAAAATAAAGGGGAAGTGAGGAAGGTGTGGGTGGGGATGAAACAGTTTATTAAAAACACACCACCCCAGACCGGAGTTCAGGGGTGAGGGATCGTCGCCCTTCCCCTACCTCTATGGCCCGATCAGGGATAGTTGGGTGAGAGGAAGCTGGTCAGCGTCTACCCTGATAAATTAGATGCCGACAACAGAAAGTTGTAGGTGAGGTTGTAAGGAGAGTGAGGAAGTAGGGCAGAAACGCAGGCTGTCTGAAAGAAGAACAGGTTAAGCTAGGGCCGGACAGGGCGCTGAGTTCCGTCAGCACGGTGGCCAGGAAGGCAAATCGCAGTGCCTCTTACGGGGCTCTGAAATAGAAAAATAGCAAATGCATGCAAGATATATAGACGCAGATTCACCTGCATACCATGTGACTGGGATGGTAGGCAATCGTCCGGAAGTCACTTGTAGCATGTTTTATTATCAACAGGAAATGAACACTCGGAAATGATTTTCGTATATGATTTCTGTAAGGTATTTTTAACTCTATTCTCGTCTCTGCCAGTTTTTCTTTAATTTTTGACTATATATTTCTGGCCCGTATTTCTAGTGTTTTGTTAATCGGGTCAATATTGGCCATTTTGATTATTTCCCTTATCCTTTTTCTTTCAATTCTTCTTGTATTTATTATCAGATATACTGCCTTATTTTGGATTCTCCAAACATTGAGAGAGAAGGTGCACAGCTACTGGCAATATGGCCACAAGGCAGTGTCAGAGGGTGTTTTATTACTGTCATTCGGGCCGTGAGAACGTATCGCTCCCGACGTATGAGGTATAGCAGTCTATACTGGATACCCATTGTGGCGCCCTAGATGCTAAATGAGATGGAAAGCTTGGCTTATCTTTTGTTTGTTGCGAATAAACACGCTCGCCTTTGCAACTCTTTTATCAACCGACCCTTTCTCTTCATCTCGAAGTGGCCAAAGTTATTTGTCCCTCAGCGTGGCGCCAAGCAGGATACTCTCTTTTGACAGCCTGAAACCTTGGACTCTCCTCAGAGAAGGATCCATTTAACCCTCTAGCGAGTTTCCCTGGACGTATATTGAACCTCCACGAGCCCTCTGAGATCCACTCTTATCTCTTAGAACCACCCTTGAAACACTTTGAACCTGTCTCGAACACTCCTTGGACCTTCCACAGACTTAGGATTGAACCCTCCTCGAACATTCCTATAGCCTTTCTTGTCATATATTAATCCCTCCTTGAAACATCCGATGAACTACTCCACCCATATCTACCATTCTCAAGCTCTCCCTGTGCATTCTTCACTCTCTCCTGTCCACTTGTTTATTCTTCCTCTTCCTTAATCCTGTCCCATTGCTGAGAAGCCCGCATTAGCTACCGTCAAATGACGATCATAATTCATATAAAAAACACTTTTATGATGAACCTCTTTTCCAAACATTTCTGGTTAATATGCCTTCATTCGTTTTGCTATCATTTAAATAACTAATTATTTATTAGGGAATTTATTTATTTTTTGTAACTATTGTTATAACTATTTGTGGGTGTAGTAGCAGCCGAGACGACAAAATTCAATAGGAAGCTACTTCTAGCATTCCTTCACGTTTGCTTCCCTCGCAATATCCCAGATGTTCCCAAATACGGGCGAACGAGAGCTCTCAGCTCTTCAGAATATAAATCCACGCAATGGAAGAGATAGGCATCTCCATAAGTTTGCTACAAGGAAGAGGTACCTCTTAGTCGAGTGGAAACACCACCTTCGGTTGTGGTAAGATGCCGGACGGAGTCCACTTTTGCTTAGCGTTCACGTCGGCTACCATTTGCTATAGATGTAAGGGTGCGAAAATATATGAGAGAAAATTCCTTCCAACTCGATAATATATATGGCCGATAAATTTACTAACAATGAAACGGACTAATGCCAGTCGTATGGCTAGAATATTGGCATTTAAATCAACAGTCCCAAAACTTTTATCAACATCTCTCAAGAAAGAAAACGAAAAAAAAAGTTTGAAGGACTAACTCAACAAGAAGCACCAAGAAATAAGGAATTTCAGTCAGGAAGAAGAAAATGGATTCGAGGAAGATGACCTGCATCGAGAAAATCAAAAAAAGAAAAATTAAGATGAATAAGAATTAATAAGTAAATAAATAAAAATGATAAGGATATCCTCCACTCCCATATAGATATATATAGTTCTTACTGCACGTTAAACTGTGAAAAGATCTCAACTAAGAAATAAAATGGATCTTAAATGAGGGAAGATCTATGGTAAAACCAGTACCAATTTATTTTTCCACTATTTTTCCTTTGACATTTTCTTTTTATTTCCTTCGCTTTGGTGTTCCTGATTCCATTCTTTCCCTTGCCTGAAGAGACATGAGTAAGAATTAAGTAAAAGTTTAAATCACTTCAAAAATAAGTAAATATGGAATTGTGATGCTCAAAAGTGCCGTTTCTATCTACATACATGTGTGGTGCATATGGTGCACATAATATATGTGCATACTGTGGTGCACACAATATGTGCACATACAAACCCATGAAGTAGTAATGTGTACACTCAGCCAATGTAAATCAATTTATGTGTGTGAAACGAAACAAAAAGAAACTCAAATGAAACATTGTAACTTGTAACAGGATATTTTAGAACCATTTCCATTTTGATTTCCTGAGAAGACCAAAGTCGCGTTGAAGAGGTAAACTGGGAATGAAACACTAATTATTCTATGGTTACGGTTTGGAAAAATAAACATTAAGAGAAAAGAAAAGGAAACCTTAAAATGGGTTAGCTCGATCGTAACGACACTCAGTGAGCATCAAATTACATTCACAATATTATATTTTTATTTTTGTTACGGAAGACGAAAAGAAAGCGTTTGACCAAATTTCCCCGTTTCAGTCTATTTTCTCACGAGAGAAAAGGTTTTCAAAATTATTATTATTATTATTATTATTATTATTATTATATATATATATATATATATATATATATATATATATATATATATATATATATATATATATATATATATATATATATATATGTTTGTAAATGTGTCGAAGTATAAAACGAGGAAATCGAGGAGTGAGGATCATTCGAGAGAAATCCTTTGAGAGAGGGCATTCGAGTGATTCGAGGATCAGTCACGCATATCGCTCACAGGTCATACCAATCGTCATTTACTTCGCATTAGGAGATAGCATTTACGCAATTGATCTTACATCAAGACGAGTCTTATTCATTCATCGTACCAAAGCACAAACATTATGAGAGTTGTATTTAAGCATCATCAAAGATAAGCTCGTGAAATTCATAATCATTCTAATTTGAACTCCTCCTCCGTATGCTACCCAAAGCCACTAAATAAATAGAGCTGCAGTATTCTTGTTTGCATCACTATTTTGCTCGAAGGCAAAATCATATCAGAATTTCTGCTCATCGCCTAGCCCCAAATATTCATCATTACCTTTTGGAGTTAGGTAATAATTTCTCGGGACGTTATCGTATCGCCTAAATTCGGTTTAACGATCAACGTTTCGCAACAATCTTATGGGGAGCGCAATAGCAAAGAAGATCACAAAACGAGGTGGAATATAAATATATCTGGTGGCCAACGAAGAGATCCTCCCCCTCCCCCCCCCATACATGCATCTCGTTCCGAACAACCGCTTCCTAAGTCGTCTTTTCCCACCACCTGCAGGAAAATTAACTCAATCACAAAACTTCCCTTTCTCACTTGCCAATAATCCATTATTCTTCATTTCAGAGACCATGTCTTCCCTCAGTACTCAAAGGACTCCCAAAATTTTATTTTTAAATGCCTGCACAATATAGATTTTTTACCCCGGGGGTTCAAATTCCCCCTCCGGATTCCACCATTTAGCATTGATCAGGTTTTCTATATGTATCTTCCTTTCTAAATTTCTATACTATATTAAGCATGAGTTTATTATTTATTAAAGTTCATCTGCGAAATATTTATATTTGCTCATCACATATTTTATATAACCTTAAAGTATTGTTTTAATTAGTCAGGCCTATTATCTGCTCGTTTTCTGTGATATCCATTTTCTTTGGACCAAGACAGTAAATGGGTGTCTCAACTGAATGGATATTCCAATTTTTACCCAAACGTTTTGGATAGCAGATATGCAAACAAAATATTTCTCCACAATGATATTAAAATTTGTAGTTTCGTATGTTTTCAAATGCAAGTTGATTTGTGATGACTTTGAGATTGGATTATGGAGCTGCAGTTTATAGAGGGAAGCTGGTACGATAAACCCTGGGTGCTTTAGTCATCCGATAAATTATGTCATTTTAAGGTTTCATATGTGTCCTCCGCAGAATGACGAGGTTGCTTATCTTCTTGTCATTCTTTTTTCTGTGTCTGACCAACCCCCTAATCTTTCCCATGCACGAATTCAGGATTTTTTAAAAGATAATTTGCTAGTGAATGTATGTTTGGGAGAGTGAGATATTTTCGAGTTCCATAGGCCTAGTAATGAACTTGTGACACTACGTATCGTCGAAAAAAGTCCGCAACTCTCCTCAACCTTGGCCTGATGTCGAGTTTTGGGCTCGTTCTATAAAATAGGTAGGCTCCTGGTACCAAATTATAGGATTTAATAGGCCCAGGGAGGAACTCCACGAATGGATGCTCGGTGGATTTATCAAATCCTAAAAATTGCTATGTGTGTAAATTAAGGAAATAATATGCCAAGTCTAGTAGATATAGAAAGAAAGAGAATTAGGAAATGAAACTATATATATGTTAAACTGTACATATAGATCTGAGGCAAGCAGTCGTTAGAGTCGCGCGGAACATACAAAGATATCAAAAGTGACCACCTTGACAAATACGAGGATCACACACAAACAAACATACGCGTATTGGGAACATTTATCAACAGCTGAACAAATATAGGCTCTGACCGGAGAAATTTCAAGGACTTGCAGCAAGCGATTCCCTATAATAAAGCTAAATTTAGGGGACATATGTAAGCACAACAGGTACACAGAGCTGTCGGAAACTCTGCCCAAGGGGTTGAAATAACGAACAAACTAGATGACTATTTCTGTCTCACGGACAGGTCGAGGTCACGCACGATAGGGACGAAACATATGTATGTATATAGAGACAGACTCTCATTATTCAGAGAAGATTCATTATTCCTGATTCATTAACTTAATTCATTCCCTTAGTAGTGTCACCAAATCCCATTTACTCGCCGAAGTCCTGTGTCAAAGAGAGAGAGAGAGACGCGTAGGGCAAAAGGAACCCGCGAGCAGCTTCTTTTGGGGTCACTTCCGTTCGATAACACAGGCTATAGTGAGCCTAACCGTAACAACGAGAGGTTCTGCGAGATGGCGTGAAGTTTTAAATTCACTTCCGGCGCCCCTCTATATAGATAAAGCAAAATCCCCCTTCCGGCGCCTCTGTAACTTTCCCTTCCGTGGCTCTGTAAATTAGTATTCTGCTAAGAGGAAAGGTCGCATAAACCTCTTTCTCCCGGCCTCCCATACCCTAAGAGCCCGAAGACAAGAAAAAATAAAAAAGAAACAAACGAGAAAAGATCTCTCGAGCTCAGCTTCCTCCCTAGCAAATACTCCTTCGGTCCCTACTTTCGAGGCTAACTGTGGTTACTGAAATACAGGCTGTATTTTCCGTCATAACTTCGAACAGGCCGAGTACGAATCGTCCTTAAATGCAAACCCAGCCCGTGCTGTTGGTAAGTACTTGAGCTCAGTGACACCCCACCCCTACTCGTGCTCCTCTCGATCAATCGAATCTTTGGGTAGCAGATCCACCCGAAATTATTGGTGGTCGTGTGCGGCCGAGCGTGTATACCTTGATTTATCTTACATGTCCATTATTTATTTTTTTATTTATCTTTCATGTACAATATTTGTGTTTGTACAGTAGTAAAATTATTTTATTTCGCCCAGTTAAATATACAGAACCTTCTAGATAGTTGAATTAATTCTGCCAAGTATAATTAGTTACTCTTAGAGATTTATTGAAACCCAAAGTTCAATTGCATTATTTGAGGCAAGGCTCAACTACAGAGTTGTCCTGCGTGCTATCTGCTAACCCTTCCGAGACACGGAAAGCAAACAGAGGTAAAAAAATCTAACCTGACCTACGACATCCTGCCTCTTTAGACTCGATATTTCGCGTAAAACAGTAAGCCTGCACATTGACCGCAAAGAACTCGAGATGATTCCGCTTACATCTTTAGTAGGCCAATTCAAGTATAAAGTTATATTTTCTTTGCCGCGTCTTTTCAGAGTCCTTTATTTGCCCCGATTACCGAGACACCTTCGGTAGGCCCAGGCTAACGCATAACCCTCGTAAGAAATTATAAGGAGACAGAACTAATTCGAAAGAGGCGTAAAGTAGGCCCACTGCCTAGAGTCTTCGTCACCCGTCGAGCGCAATAGCAACGAAGACTCTTCAATACACGCCTTTATAATTACCGACCACGTACTCCCAAACCGGTAACTTATATTAACACATAAACGGCTAGCACCCACCGGTACCATTTTTTAAAAAAAATTTAGGAGCCCATCTGGCGACTACCCACTTGGGCACAAGTCGCCGCACTCACGACAGCCTAGCACTTAGCTACTTTAAAATATGAATATGAAAAACAACAACAATAAAAAGGGAAAATTGCAACAGGAAGGAAGCCAGCTCCGGGGTCGGGGTGAGGTCCCCCGGCGCAGGAACGTGCGACCTACAAAGAAAACAACACAAAAAACAAACCTAGTTAAATAAAGGGGAAAAGGACAGCCTCCCCCTAAAAGTCTATATCTCCACCAGTCAATGTGCACGAACTCGTCCCGTGTACAAGGGACAGGCGGTAGCGACCCCGCCCATCCCGGTACCGGGACAGGTAACGTGCGGGAAGATCGCCCAGAGTGGGACATTCAACAAGAATGTGCCGAACAGTCTGGAGGACAACGCAGTTTTCCTAGTATGGCGTTCACGAGCGCTCCATAAAATGGCGGTGCGTCCCGCGAGTGTGTCCAATTCGGAGACGACATAAAGCAACCTGAAGCCTTCGCGGCATTAAGGGATAGGTCCATGAGAACAGGCGCGGCGCAATGGCACGCAACTTTACGTTCCCTTCGACCGTCTCCCATCTTCTTTGCCAAGCAGCCCGAAGAGCTTCCCGTATTCCTGCCATTTAGTCTATGTGAGGAAGAGCAAAACCCTGGTCCGGTAGCTGAGTCCTCGCAGATTCTTTGGCGCCCTCAACGGTGCGCTCATTCCCTGCAATTCCTACATGTCCAGGAACCTAGCAGAAGATAATTTCGACATCTGCCCGGCTTGCCAAAACCGTGGTGGCCCACTGATACCATTAACTACCCCCTTCCCCCTATAGTAACGTAGTCATAGCCTTTTGCGTTGGTTGTGGGCTAGGAGGGAGGGTGAGAGAAAGAAATTCCTTTGGTCAGGGATAAACCGATTATAATTATGTAATAAAACTGAACCCACTAACATGAGTCCTAGAAGGAAAACCTGGGGTGAATGTAGTGGTACTTCTTTAAGGATCATTTTAATACCGATTCTCTATTTAAAGGTATTGCTCGAATCGGCAGATGAAAGAGTTCGAAAGGTTGGTATTTCAGGCAAGATATTATGTTGCTTTTCTCAAAGGTAGAGTCATTTGAACGCGTAGGTACTAACGAGGCCGTTTCTGCGTCTTCCTATCGGACCCACGACCTCATACCAACTCCAGCGACATATGCTCTATCCTGAAAGGCAATTTCACCTCGGACCACAAATAAAGAAGTTTTATTATGTTAGAAAACGTCAAAGAAGAACAGAAGATCGAGATGTGTCCTGTTGTGAATCTCAATGTTTTTGGACAGCTGGAGGAGTTTTGTGTGTGAGCGATGCCCAGCACGAGGAAACGGAATTGTTAGCCAAGTTGGCGCAAATGATATTTATTATTACAAATCCGAATAACTTCTAAATAATCATTAACAACTTTGATCAAACAAAAAAAAACTAAAATTTAGTTTACAGCCATTCTATGGAAAACCCAAGCAAAGAATAGGTTCCAAGGAAAGTCGACTTACAAAAATATTTGACTGTCCTTTGCAGGGAGAATGGAGTTCAGTTTGTGCATTTCTTGATTTTTTTAGGAGTCTATCCGGGAAAATAAGTTGACTATTTTTAGGCTAAGTTTATAAACACAATACAAAACAATATAAAAGGTAAGCAAATATAACAAACAGAAATAATACAAAACGAAGAAGAACCGTTGCGGGTAAACACGCAACAATAAAGACAGTAAAATAAAATGGAGGCAACAGCTTCATACATGAAGGCTAACCTGATTCCTACCAGTGTGAGGAAGAGCAAAACGCTTGTCTGGTCGCGCAGTCCTCGCGCTCGGTTTGGCTCCCTCATTGGCATGTTAATTCCCTGCAATCCCTACATGTCCAAGAACCCAGCATAAGAATCTCGACATCTGCCCGAATGTATTACTCCCAGCACTTTAGAAGTTTTGGCAGCAGAAGTATCCTCCAGGCTGGCCTCTTGGGAAAAATCAAAGGCGCCACCGGTCCGAGAAGTATACTGAGGAGATGTGAGCTTTAGCGACTGATGGAGACGCTGAGTCGGCGCGTACAAGCGCATAATAGAATATGCAGGGCGCAGAGCAAGTTGGATCTTCCCAGCATCGACAAAGTTGTTCTCAGTAGGGGACGTGAGGAAGAAACCAGAGGCTAAACGCAGAATTTGTGGTGGATCTCGGCTACTTTCTGCAATTTACGCTCGGCTGCGGATGTGTAAAACTAGGATCCGTAGTCAAGCCTCAAGCTACAAAAAGGAAAGATAAAACAATAAAGCAGTGGCCCTCTCAGCACTCCAATTGCTGAACGTCACGGAATGAACAATGTTGCAGTTACAAGATAAATTAAGGCTCCGAATATAGGAATCTTGAATAAGGCGTCGGTCGAAAACCAAACCGAAGAAACGGTGCGATTCAACCATTTCCATGCGAACCAGTTTAGGGAACAAATCAGGATCTGGGTAAAGCCGTAAATAGCGGCAGAAGTGTACTTCGTGTCAGCAAAGGAAAACCAAAACCCGCGCGCTTCGGTATAGCGATAGATGAGGTTCAAGGCCTGTTGGAGTCGACGCTCCAGTGATGGCATCTGGTTGCATCAAAATATATCATAAGATCGACTAAGTAGAAAATAGCGAGAACATGTTCAGGCGGAACCGAATTGATACCATTGATGATCAGGGCAAAGAGTGTGACACTCAAGACACCTACATGCTGGATGCCCTTTCTTCCCCTATCATGACAGAGAGGGTTTCCCCCACCCTTACGCGAAAACGACGCTGTCGTAGAGATTCAGATATGAGAATTCGGAGGTGTCATCTATTCGAATATATTTCTAAAGAACTGGATCTCGGTAATCTTACATAGTGACTTCAAATTTTCGAAACATTGCATCCAAATAACTAAACATACAAATAGAACATTGATTTATTGCGAGTGTTTTTAATACAAGAGTAGAGAAATAGTATTTCCACTGTTCAAATCAATCGGGCGTTCTCCGCAGAAATATGCAGCTTACTTCTGGCTTTCTTATCTGCAAAGCGATATTGCTACTTAGGAGATAATATAGATGAAGAGCGAAAAAGCTCATTCTAGAGCCGTGAAACAAACGCTATAAAGACGGCCTTAAAGAAATATATTGCTCAGGCTTGAAGATAGGCACCTTTGCACCTATTTGAATGTAGAGCAAAAAAAGCAAGCAAACAAATGGTCATAATTGGCGCCGCTTGATGTCACACGTGGACAATCGGTTGACTCATCGTCTAGTACTATCACTCTTGCCCTCATGACGGTCGCACTTCGACAGCAGCATCCCTTCTCATCTCCATCGTACTCCATCCTTATTCGCTAGGATTTGGATCCACTCGCTCTCTCTATTTGTTTCTCAATCCCAATCTTGCTCTCTCTGTTTCTCAATCCCAAACTCGCTCTCTCTCTTCCTCTCTCTCTACATGCTCCACCTCTTCACAAGTGTTGGCCAAACCATAATAAGAATATTAATAATGCAACTATTCTTACCTAGTAGTAACCAAGACTAATTTGGAGCAAACGTGCAGCAGAGAATTAAGCCCCACACTTGTGTAAACAAATTCTCTTTTTACGAAACACCAATCGAATATTCCGCAATAAGATCGTTTAAATAATGAATTTTAAATAGATTATGTGAGCGATAAGAGATACTTGCCTGACTATGCTTTGGAAATATAAGCAGAAAAAATTGGTCTTTATAAAAAGCGCAGAAATGAAAATCACAATAGAGGCTTGAAGCACAGAAGGATGAGAGAGATAAAATACAAATTGATGTTTTTTTTAAATTTAAAGCGAAAACAAACGAGAAAGTGACGAAGATGGAGGAAGTGAAAATGTGCAGAAAATATTTAACCGCAGATCCTCCCTGTAGGCATTGCAACAGGACGGCACGAAACTAGGGGCTTTGGGCTGGAGAGCACGAAATATGAATTGCCAAATGAGAATTATAGACAAAATATTACTCAACAAAAAGATTCAAGGACTTGGCTTCGTTGCGGGACGGGAACAAGTTTAGTAGATTTGGCTAACTTCCTGAGTCCCTACTTCCCCAACTTAGGGAAAGAGAAAATGGGCGAAGGTATATAGCGCACGTTGACTATTTCGGATGTAAAGGGACTGAAAGAACCCCAATTCTCCTGAACATGTTTCCACCCGCAACAAATGATCTTCTTCCGTGAACGATAAAGGAAAAACGACAGAAGATAAATTGAAGGAAAGGGCCGACGGTATCTTCCAATGGGACTTGTGCAAAGAAAGAGTCGTGAAGGATCGGGTATCGGGTGGTAAGCAAGTCCAGACTTTCGTTCACCTCACCTCGCCTCACCACTTTTTTTTATATATAATATTTAGGTTAGGTTAGATTATAATTTTATGATTTCATGTTTACCCTAATACAGATATGTGCAAAGGAAGGGCACAAAAAGTGGGAGGACACACGTTAAAATGGACCCCAAACTTTTTACGGTAATTTACAAATCTCAAAACAAACGAAATTTGGAACTAGCAAAAGAAGCTCTTTTAAAGCAAATTAAACCAGACTTTAACATAAAAAAAGGAATTTATAGACAAACTATAGATCAAATTATTTAATAATTATGTACTTTCCTATACATTTTAGCGCTCCCCCTCCCTCCACCCACTACCCCTTTCTATCTTGCCTATATAAAACGAGTGGGTACCTTTTGATTTCAGTTTTCTGAAGTTGTCAAATAGCCTTTGACGTAACGTTAGAATAAAATACATTACTCACTTAAAGCATCACCCCTTTTCCCCTCAAAAATAATCATCAAGAAATAAAGTTTGATGCAAAAAAGAAATTTTGTAAATTGAAAGTGGAGGAGTACTGCACCTCCTTACGGAAGGAGCTTGCGTTTCGCAGGCAGACCTTTGGTTTCTGGCCTACGTCTTGTCCCACTCTGGCAACGGGTTTTGGGTCTAAAAAAAATAGAAAAATTTCTGTACATATCTCATCGATGCTTATTTTCTAGGCATAAAGGGAAAAAAACAAACATTTTATCGGAATTCTTATGAAATACGAAAAAAAACCCCTCCCAAGGGCAGGTTTTTCCTGATCTAAATTTGCTATAATAATTAACTTTTGGTTAATTGAGTTTTAGGGGCCAGTAGCTATTTCCTCGAGCTAAAGATTAAATGGAAAATCTATTTTAGAATAGTTTCGATAAAACCTTCGAATATATGAAAAACACAATAAAGCCATGGATTAATTTTAATAAAATGCGATTCTTTTGTTTATTTTTTTTAAAAACATTCGATAATCATATTTAGTTTCAAAAACTTTAATTTTTTTAAAAATGTGATTAATTAAAGTAACAAACATGGTCATTTTTATTTTTATTTACACATTTTGGGAAATATCCCTAGATTTTCCCAAGTTAGAATATAGTGTTATGGATTATTGTTATTTATCCTAATTTTTAGGTCTATAACAGCTTTGATACTATTCTCTTCTATTGAACTAATCTGTAGGAAACATCACCGGCTTGGTTCAAATTAGTCCTGGACTTAAGAAGCAAAATAATTCTCCAAAAAGAACGTGAAGTATCCTCTCTTTATTTACTGGCCAATCCTGTACGATTCATCATATATTATCTACTTCACAAATCGCAGATGACCACCAATCTCAAAATCTAATGTCGAGACCGACTAAGGACTGATCCCTTATTTTAACCCCCGCCCCCATTTTAATTGGCTACTTATGAGAGGGACTTTATAAAATCAAATTCCCTGACGATGTCATAGGTCATGACGAAAGCTTAGATCCAACGGACGGAAGTAAAGCCTTTTCTTCACTCCCTCTAACAAAATCTATGAAAAACCGGAAGTTCAACACAAAATAATAGTGTTATTATTTCTTATTTATTTTATGACATTTGATTTTGTTTGAATCCTAGCAAAGAATCCTTTTGAACCTACTGCTCTCAGGCTTTCCACCGTTTGTCATTCTGATTTTTATGCATTGGAACTGACCAAGGATATGAATGAGAAGAATGGTAAAAGAGTGGAGAAGAGGGTGGAAAGAAAAAAAGGTGAAAATAGGAGGAATGTCGAAAGAAGAAGAAAATCGGAAAGAAGAAAAAAGGCTAGAAGAACAAAAAAAGACAAAGGAAGAGGAAAAAAAAGGTGAAAGGAAGAGGAAAAAGGTTTAAAAGAAAAAAAATGAAAGTAGGGAAAATGTGAAGAGGAAGAGGGGGAAAATAAGCAGAAAAGGTGAAAAGAAAAAGTAAAAGTACACAGAAGATGAAAAGTAGAAAAAAAGGTGAAAGAAGAGAGAAAAGGGTGAAAAGAAGAGAGAAAGAGGTGAACATAAGAAAAAAGTGGAATGAAAAAAAAATCCAAATGAAGAAAAAAGACGGACCGAAGAAAAAGGTTAAAAAAGGAAGACTAAAATGCAAGGAAGAGAAAAGATAAGAGAATAGTTAAAAAGGTGATAAAAAGAAGAAGAAAACTGAAAAGAAGAGGATTAGAGGTAAAATTGAGATAAAAAGGGGGAAAAGAAGAAAATAGGACATAAGAGGGAAAGAAAAAATGTGAAACGAAAAAAAGGCAGAAATAAGAAGCAAACAATCAAAAATAGGAAAAAAATGCGAAAAGAATAAAAAGTGTGACAAGAAGAAAAATGAGAAAAGATGAAAAAGGGTAAAAAGGGATAAGGGAAAAAAATATAAAATGAAATGAATAAAAAGGTGAAAAGGGAAAATATGAAAGGAAGGAAGAAAAGGAATATTGAAAAAAAATAATGAAAATACGAAGAAAAGTTATAAAGAAGAAAAAGTTGAAGAGGAGAAATAGTACAAAAGCTAAAAAGAAAACGAAATATAAAAATGAGAAAAAGGTGAAGAAGTAAACTGGGAAAGGAAGAAGAAAACAATTAGAAAAAACATGGAAAGAAGAAAAATGTGGAAAGAAGAAGAAAAGGTAAAAAGATGACGAAAGGCGGAAATAAGAAAAAGTGAAAAAAAAGAAAACTGAAAAGAAAATAGTAAATAGGCCACTAGAACTACACCCCGCAATGGGGTGGAGGGTGTAGTTGGTGTAATGCCCCAAATACAAGTGTAGCCTGACTCCAATGCCCCGAGAGAAACTGCTGCTTCTCTCTCGGGTCGTATTTTGCCCCTCTTCTAAATCTCCCCCCCCCTTCCCCTCTAACGTTTTCGCGCCTGCATAGACCCAACAAAGGGCGAAAGAAGGCGTTAAACGTTCTTAAAAATGTCTGTAGATTTGCAGTTATATATCTTCGACACTTTCACTTCCTCTAACTTCACCATTTCTATAAACTTTCTATGGGATACGCCCTTGTTAGTTTTCGCTTTAATTTGTAAGGGAAAAGAAAAAGGCGTTTCTTTACAGTTCTTTTGAACTTAATAAGATCGGCCTATTTTGAGAAACAACTATTTGTTTTTGTCATTCAGTCCTGCCTTTTGGCGGTCAGCGTTGAAAGGAGGCAATTTTTGCTTCCATTTATCAAAACACGCTAAAGGGAAAGGATGGTTTCCTATTTCTTCCTCTAAAAATCAGGCTCAACACGACATCTGTATAGGCTGATGCCTATTTTATCAATTCACAATTGATCGTTTTGGTATTTCTTAATCCTATCTCGTTTCCTTTAAAACAGGATGTTTTGAAGAGTTCGGTTCGTCTCGCATTGACGACCGATTCAGTGACGAACCAACCGTTAAAGTGACTCGTTGCTATATCTCTTTGCTACAGTTCACTTCAGCTCACCGTACCGAGTTTTGGTGCTGGCAAACCATTCGTGGTAACAGTTAGTGTTCGGGAATGGTGAAAAAGAATGAGCAATGCGGGTATTCTGTTTGCACTTTTTGAAAATGGTGTTATAAATAATGGTTAAGACGGATTTTCGTTTGCAGTTAGATGAAAATACTTTAATCCAGAGCCTCGGAGTTTGTGTTACGTGGGTTCGTTTTTATGTGATGAAGGAAACTGTGATCGTGAATGTGTTGATAGCTTATCTATTTATCAAGTGAAGATTCTCCTCCACAATCGGACCACTCGAATATGCAAGTATTGTATTTGTAATGGTTATTTATAAGGTTTCATTTTAAAGTTAAGTAATATCAATGCCTTTCCTGTGATGACACCTGTCGGTGTTACTTAAAACTAAGAAGCGAAAACCAACGAGGGTATTATCTACAAGAAAGTTTGTAAGGAGAGATCTATAAAGTGGTGAAGTGAAGGAAGAATAAAATGTATGGAAGATATATAACAGCAGATCCATCTCCCGGCGTTTTGGCCAGGAGGCCACGCAATCCTTGAGATGTCATTTGCATTATGGTTGCCAATGCTGCACTTTACACCGACTAGAAATCATAAAAGCAATTTTATAGCCAAGTTAATGGCGGTGCGAAATGTATATAGCACCTGGTAAACATGAAGATTTCGTCCCTGTTCCAATATGTTTCACCTTTTTGGAGTAAATTCAAGGGGACTGCTCGTGTGGGTTTTATCACTGCATGGGGACCACCCTACGATGATCCTCAGTTTTAATCAAGGAGGAGGGGGGGGGGGGGGTATTTAACCAAACGCGCATGAATATGCGCAAAAAAATACACGGTAAACATTACGATCGGCGGCGCGAACGATGGGACGCAAAATATTTCGTCCCTGTTCCAATATGTTTCACCTTTTTTGAGTAAATTCAAGGGGACTGCTCGTGGGGGGTTTAAACACTGCAGCCCCTCCCCCCTACGATGATCCTGAGTTTCAATTAATTGGGGGGGTCTGGGGTGCACAGACCTCCAGTATATAATCATAATTGTTTATAGAATAATGTTCTAACGTTTTTATTTAACCAAACGCGCATGAATATGTATACGCGGGTGAGCGAAACATACACGCCAAAAAATTACACTTTTTCGGGCGCGCCGCCGATCTTTATGTTTACCTAGCACGGGTTACCAATAGAAGAGATTGCGATAATCTTTCCGAATAGCTCCGGGTGAGAAATTACCATTTTTTCCACTGTAAAACGGTCAAAACCTGATAGAAAGCAATAAGAGATCCAAGTTTTAATGGAGTCTTGTATAAAACGGCGATTGATTTATTCATATGGCATCAACTAAATGGTGGGAAGTTTTGAAGGTTAAGGGGTAAATTAAGGGCTCTTTTTTTTATATATTTCGGTAAATATAAAATACACAGTCACCCACTATAATAAAATTTAATGACCATTTCTAGCTCCTCCCCGAAGGGCGGAGTACTGCATAAAAACAATGAACATTGGAGCACCAAACAACGTCAGGCAACTGCATTTAAATTCGAACTCTAACATGATTATTTCGAAATGAGGGGCTTCTCCCCCATACCTCCCTTTAATGGTGGAAGGTTTCACCTCCACCCCGCTATTTATAATCAGCTAGTAGTATACACAATTCGAAAGCCTAGCATTAGGTTCAAATTCGAAGGTGATTAGCAGACGTCGTTAGGCGCTCTATTTTTCATGGATTTTATACCCTGCTTCTTGATTTCAGACATATAAGACCCGTCCCTGAATGTAAATTAAATCATTCATATTTTATTTAATATTGAATAATATAAAATGTTCATATCATATTTTGATTCAGAAAAAATCAATTAAAAATTATATATAATACAATATGATGCTATTCTAATTGACAATGTTATTGGGTATTCCATACTTAGCTATATTTAAACTTAATTGTTTGTGTTACCTGTAGAATTTACTGTTTAGCAAAAGTAAGAAATAAAGCAAAGCTATGAGTGGAGAATCTTTCTCGGCGCTTTTTTTTTGTTTTTTACATTCGCGAAACTTGTAAATACACAACAGGGGAGCACGAACCATTTAATTAAAATGCAGGAAAATAACTAATCGTTCTTATCATAACCCCTAAACTTAAAAAACGGCAAAAGGCATGAAAAATACGGTTCAAATACGGAAGAGTGGCTACCATTGAATAGTTTACCGTACCTGAACTTTGGTCACACCGGAAAACAATTTTTTTCTTGAATCGTGAGTTTACTCTCACATACTTGACACTTAAGAATAATTTTGACGAGATTTTACTCCAATAAAAAATCTTTCCGATGTTGGAATTAAGATACTACCTAACTTAATAGGCGCCATTGAACAGCCCTCCCACACTTCACTCAATTTGACAAATGATGTTTTTAGGGTTCTCTTAAAAATCTCTCTTTTGCGCATTACTGATAATCTCCCCAAGAAAAATAAAAGAATATCGATTTGCGAAATGAAAATTTGCTAGAATTCAGGGATTCGACTAACAGAAAGTAATCAAAGGAAGATTAAAATATAATCGGAAAATTATGAATACAATGAGCCATTGAAATAGGGATTTTCTATTGCTTCCGATGGGATCTAGACTCTTCTTACCTTGGAAAAAATTAGCAATTTCTCACCCGAAGCTATTCTGCAATCAGCTTTTCTTCCAAACTGTCGGAGCTTGTGTCAGCCATCTGAAATAGAAAATAAAAACAATATTTACAGGGGGTGACAAGACTCGGTCATCTGAAATAGAAAATAAAAACAATATTTACAGGGGGTGACAAGACTCGGTCATCTGAAATAGAAAATTTAAACAATATTTACAGGGGGTGACAAGACTTTCGGTCTTCTGAAATAGAAAATAAAAACAATATTTACAGGGGTGACAAGACTTTCGGTCATCTGAAATAGAAAATTAAAACAATATTTACAGGGGGTAACAAGACTTTAGGACGCCCCTTTATATCTTTGGATCATGTATTTATTTCAAACATTTATGATTTACGCACGTAACACACTTAATTAAAAAGTTTGACAAACGTGTAAATCCTGAGCGCTATATTACTGAATTATAAAACAAAAACGCCTAAGAGTATTTGCGTCATTGAATAAATCGCACAGCTAGTTTTACTAAATTTTCCTAAGGTATTGCTGTGGTGTTTCTTTTGATTCGGTCTTCAGTAGATTCTTGGTATTTTGTAAAAGTGGGGACTAACTTGGATGAGAGTAGCCATCTTGCTCCCCTCCCAAATAGCGCCTCTCTTCTTCGAGATTAATGGGAGGGAAACCCCAAACTCGAGAATAAGCGAAAAAGATCCAAATTCTTCAATAATCGAAGACCAGACGAGTGTAGGCCACCCCCTTATCACGCGATAGCACAGGAGTACATTTAAGAGAACCCAGATCTTGTGGGTGGGAATTACCACGCGAGGTGGTACTACTCAATGCCACCATTGTTTATGGACGGACCCGATCCGATAGGCATGGTGGACAAACAGACGTTTGTACAGGTAGTGAAGAATGAATTCAACACATGTAATCTTCATCCTCATCATCAGTCTCCGCTTATGATAGGAATGATAATAATTTAGGAGCGGTTTACCAACGATCTGCTCTCATCTCAGATGCCTTTTATTTCTCAGTTGGGATCTATTGATTAGCGTGGGCTCTGAACCAAGGGTATTTACGACGTATGACAGGGGCCGGGAGGGTGGCCTGGATCGCTACTCCATCCAGCGACTTACCACACCCACCTCAATCCGATGCTGTGTCTCCACTCGGTTAGGCAGAAGTCCTGTGCGAATGTAAACAAATCTGAAAATCTAAACCTATTTTTGGTTCAATAACTTATGACGCCGCGCGTTTCCCACAGTAGTAGTAGTAGTAGTAGTAGTAGTAGTAGTAGTAGTAGTAGTAGTAGCAGCAGCAGTAGTAGTAGTAGTAGTACATTAACTCACAATATCCAATAGACCCCCAAAACGTTAAATATTATTATTACAATGAAATTGCTGAAGGGAAGAATAACCAACTCGGTCGAGAGTCCCCCACAAGAGGGTAGTTGGTCAGGTGTAGCATGGGCCAGCATGCGGCAGCTGATACTTGGATGGATGCGTGCCCTCCCAGCCCCACTACTCGGAGGTAGATATGCAGTTATGTATCTCTCACACATTTTCACTTCATCTTCTCCACTTTCTCCACTTGCCTAGTATAGCATAGCATAGTATAACCTACCATGTTTTAGCCTAGTATAGCCAAAGCTAGCCAAACATAGGATAGCCTAGCCTAAAATAGAATAGCCTAGCTGTGCCTGGCCTAACCTAGCCTAGCTTAATATAATCTAGCTAGCCTAGTATAACCTAACATAGTATATCCTACCTTATCCTAGCTTAGCTTAGTATAGCCTAGCCTAGATTAGTAGACCCTATTCTAACCTAGCATATTATAGTATAGCCTAGATTAGCCTAGCCTAACCAGGTATGGCTTAGCATTGCATCCCAGAGCCTAGCCTAGTGCTGCCTAGAATAGCCTAGCCTAGTATAGCCAAGGTAGAATAGGCTACTATAGCCTAGCCAATATATCCTTCCATACGATAGCCTAGCCTAGTCTAGCATACTATAGGCTAGCTTGATATAGCCTATCCTAGCATAACCACACCTAAGATAATATAGCCATAATATATCCTAGACTAGTATATCATGCCAAAGACTAGAATAACCTTGCATAGCTTAGCCTATTGTATCCTTGGTTAGCTAGCCTATGGTAGCCTAACATAATATTACCTAGCATATCAGATCATAGCCCTCCCTAGCCTATTACACTTTAGCCTACCATAGCATAGCAGAGTATAGCCCTATCTAGCCTATGATAGCTTAGCATAGCTTAGCATAGCCTAGTATAGTATAACCTAGCCTAGTATTAACTATCCTAGACAAGTATAGCCTTTACTATCCTATTATGCTCTATCAAGCATCGATTAGTATTGTCTAGCCTAGCATACTATATGCTATCCTAGCTCAGCATTTTATAGCCTAAATTAGCATAGTATATCTTACCCTTAGACATTATATCTTAGCATAGTATAGCCTAGCCTATTCTAGGCTTGCCTAGCAGGGTATAGCATATTATAGCCTAGTCTAGTCAGGTCTAGCAGAGTATCAGCCGAATAGTTATGATGTTACTGCCAAAACAAAATAATTCCCAGGCTAATCTTGGGAAGACTTTGGCAATTATATGATTCGAAAGATAATGTAAAACAACATCAGGGTTTCAAATTTTGTTAGAATTGGACGACTAGTTATGATGTTATTGGCAAAAAAAGAAAGAAAACTGGTACCGACCGACTGACATAGTGAGATGTAGACTCGCACGCAACTAAAAATTATGAAAAAGTGGTGAAGTACAGGAATAGCAAAATTGTGAGGGAAATTTCTAACCAGAATAGCCCAAAAAGTAATTGGGAAACTCTGGATCGATAGTCCATGCCACCTTCCCCCTTCCTCCCTATGTTTCTCAATGAAATCAGGTTCTCATAGTGGGAAAAAGTGTAACCATCGAGGTCAGACAATCAAAGTACGAATCTGACCCCATTTACACAAGGTATTCCCATATTAAGAAGTGGCCCCCCCACCCTTTGGGGGAAATGGTGAAATACGATGAGACCAACAGAGGCAAGAAATGTCCCCTATGAAATTTATGAAAGTATACGTAACGCTTGATAATTTTGTAACTTATTATAAATGCTTCCTATTTTTACTTTTTTATTTAATATTTGTTGTTGTTACTATTTATATTATTTTTCATATACTAAAGTGTTTTTTTTTACAGGAGACAGACCTAAAATACCTAGAGAATACAAAAATTCCCCAGACAGTTTCTGTTATATATGTGGATCTGTTACATTAAAACAATACAAGAGACAGTTGACTAAATATGTGAAGAAATTTATGAGCTGTACTTTGGATGTAAAGTAGGTGACCAGGACAAACGCTGGGTACCTCACATATGTTGTGTCAGGGGTACAATTTTCCTTCTGCCTGGGTGAAAGGCAAAGGGCCTGGCCGACTATTGGCGTATCAATGGTCTGGAGTGAGCCAAAGGACCATTCAATAGATTGCTACTTCTGCTTAACAGATATTAAAAGGTGTTTTTTTCCTCGTCTTTAATATATTTTCAAGAGATGTATCAATTAAAAAGATCAAAATACATACTATGTTGTACTTCCACTATTTCTGCAATTAATCACAGCCAGTAATATCCATTTTTAGTCTGATTTTATTTTATTTCACTGCAGGTCACAACAGAAAAGGCAAAAAATCTATCATGTATCCAGATCTTCAGTCTGTTATTCGCTCAGTTCGACATTCAAGTGTTATTCCTGTACCACAGCCGCCCTCTGAACTACCAAGCGATGACACGAGCAAAGCAACTCAGATGATTCAGAATCTCAAGATACACCATTACCCCATAGGTGGCACAGCTTGAATCTGACCAGAAACCACACCTCCTCACCCAACCGGAACTCGATGATCTAGTTCGTGATATAACACTTACTAACCAACAGAGTGAACTCCTGGCCTCACGTCTGCAACAATGGAACCTGTTAGACGAACATGCTCGAATTACAGTATTTAGGAAGCGTTCAACAGATCTACAGCAATTCTTCACTTTTGAAAACAACTTGACTTATTGTAATGATATTAGAGGCCTATTCAATGCCCTTGAGCTAACCTATGAACCAGATGAGTGGAGGCTATTCATAGATGCATCCCTTTACAGCATAAAAGCGGTTCTGTTGCACATTGGGAACACCATGTAAACAGTTCCAGTTGCTCACTCAGTCATTTTAAGAGGGAGAAATGAGAATCTTGCTTTTATTCTAGACCGCATCAGTTACAAGGAGCATAAGTGGCTAATTTGTGCGCACTTGAAAGTAGTAGCCCTACTTAATGGGCTACAAACTGGATACACCAAGTTTATGTGCTTCCTTTGCAAGTGGGAGAGTAGGGCCAGATCAAAACATTATGCACGCTGAGAAAAGTCACTTCGGTAAACTATGACGCCTGGATGCCATAATGTAATTCATAAACAACTAGTTAAGAAGGAGAAAATCATTTTTCCACCACTGCATATAAAACTAGGCCTAATAAAGCAATTTGACCAAACCACTGCAATATAACAAGCCATGTTTCCAGTACCTCAAAGTGATCTTCCCTAAAATAAATGATGCCAAGATTAAAGAAGGCATATTCGTAGGCCCTCATATTGGTCAACTTATAGTTGATGAGGAATTCGAGGCGACAATGGATGAAAATGAGCTAGCGGCCTGGCATGTATTCAAAGATGTATGCAAAGGACTTCGCGGGAAGCACCGAGGGGCGCAGCGAGAGCGTATAGTGGAGAGCCTAATCAAGTGCTAACAAAATCCGGATGCAATATGTCACTGAAGATACACTTTCTTCATTCTCATCTGTCCTTATTCCCTGAGAATTCAGGAGATGTGAGTGATGAACATGAAGTGAGGTTCCATCAAAATATAGCGTCAATGGAAAACAGGTATAAGGGAAAATGGAGCCCTGCTATGCTGGCTGCCTTCTAGTGGAACCTGAATCGTGACACCCGAGACGTCTTACAAACGAAGAAGTAAATACCAAAATGTAGGTTAATACATTATATAATGCTAAAGAACATGCTGATTCATTATATATTCATGAATTAATTACAATGTACACATTTAATCTGACTTTGGGAGTGAAATACATTCATGGTATCGTGGAAATCGGTATCAATTGCATAATTATTAAATCGGCAATTTACAAGAAAATGTCACATGATGGGAAATTTTGTTAACAAATTTGAATTCACCAGCCTCAACTTCATAATAAAATGCACATGAGATCTATGTGTTTTTTACTTGGCACTGAAATTTGTTGTACAGTGTTATTTATCTAATTCCCGAGAAGGGAGCAGGAGACAAGATTCCGAGTACTTTCGTTTTATTCTAAAATAACATCTTATTTTAAGGTATTTTTATCAGTCCCAGTTCATGAGGTGACATTCCTCAGTATTGGTTAAGCTTCTTACTTCTCACTTGTTGAGGGGTCTTTGTTATTAAAGACGAAAACACCTGGAATCGTCTTTCTTTCTCGGGTGTTTAGCATAAGTGAGTGATTCACATACCACTTTGGGAACTTCTAACCATTGCCACTTTTACCCTATTTTAAGCCATTTCAAGCCACTGTAAACCATTTTAAGACTTATCAAGACCTTTTAGACCATTTAAAGCTCTTTTAAGCACTTTAAACCATTTCAAGGCCTTTTTTATCTTTTCAAACCCTTTTAAGCCATTTCAAGCAATTTTAAACAAATTCAAACCGTTTTAAGTAACTTTAAGCGGTTTCAAGCAATTTTAAACAATTTGAAGCAATCTTAAGTCACTTTAAGCAATTTTAAACAATTTCAAGGCATTTTAAGTCACTTTAAGCAATTTTAAACAATTTCAAGGCATTTTAAGTCACTTTAAGCCATTTCAAGGCCTTTGAGGACATTTTAGGCCATTTCAAACTATGCAAAGCCTTTTTGAGTCACTTCTCTTCCTTGCGGGAAAATTCCTGACACCATTTGCGGAGAACAGGACTTAAATATGATGGCGATGAGGGTGTGGAGGATGCGCCACCGGAGTTGAGATGTAAAGTGGAGTGGAAGCAAGCATTACTGAAAAGTGTTAACTGCGCCACCCGTCCCTTTTTTAATTGTAGTCGAGTTCCCCCGCTAAGTTAATGCAATTCACACTAAGATCTATATGACAATCTTTGACAAGCCTGTGAGCTCCAGGGGGTGGTTCTCATTGGAGGAGAAGGTACAAGAAAGAGCGGTAGTAGTGCTTTATCAGCAACTAAAGAGCTAAAAACCCGTTCCGGGTGGGCACTTCCGGAAGTCACGTTATCTAGGAGTGATGTATTGCATGTGCGAAGAGAGTGGGTAGGGGGTAGTGTTTGGCTATATGTGTGCTGACTTACGAGGCTGGAGCTCTCTGCGTGCGTGTATGATGCAGACTCAATGCACCGTTTGAGTGTGAGTGGCGGCAGCTCCCTCAGTGGTATGTGCTCCCGCCTTGAATCGAACCTGGTACCCAGGGGTCTGAATCTAATGCATTATCCACCAGGTTAGTGATAGTATTCGGAGTAGTAGTTGTAGCAGTATATTTTGAAAATTAAATTTAAAGCGAAAAACAACATAAAGTTTGTTAATAAAGCGGTCAAGATGGAGGAATGTGTGAAAGACATATAGCCTCATTTCTTCTTGCGAGCATTGGAGCTTGTAAGGCACACACTACACCTTTGGGTTCAGGGAGGCACCCAATCCTCCAGCTGATAGCTGCAGCAAGCTTGACCATATTACGGGCACGTTCGAGGATTTGATTTTTTCACAATACTTAAAAAATAGATATGGATTAATTCAATTAATTTTCTATATCTTGGTACAGAGCTATTTATAGCATTAAATATATAATCACCTCAAGGGATGGATTACGTTAGGAAGGAACCGGCCTGATCCTAGTGGGCCTTTTCTTGCTCTTATTAGTCTCAATCATAACAATATAAGGCGTAATTCCCTAGAATCCAACTCTGAGAACAGTACCAAAGAAAACCTAGAGAACAAGAACAAAGAAAACGTAGAGCGGCGAAATAAAGAAAAACTTATAGGTTGGTAGGATGTGTAAGCTCTTCGGGAGTGGCGTGTTTACCAAGGTTAATTTGTCACCGAGTTTTGGTACCATTCTTTAGCAGCAAAATGAGTTTCTTGGTTCGGCTTGGCGGCTTACTCCTGCTTGGAGTGCCTCGTATTGTCAAGGCACTGACTCCAGAAAGGTAGAAAGCTCTCTTCTTGCTTGATTCGGCGGGAACTTGAAAGGTATTCAGATGTCTTTACTTGATTTGAGAATTCACCCTTAAGATTCTGATTCTGATTCAATTGAAGTGGGTGCATGTAAGGGAGGATGATACGGTGTGTGGATAGATAGAGAAAATAGACAAGTGGAGAAAAGAGAAAGAAGTGTAGTAGGGTGCAAAGAGATGCCTAGAGTCTGGTGATCAGACCTATCACTTTTATTATTTTATTGGTTGCGTGTATTCTTTGTTGTTACTGTAGATTTGTAATAATTATAAATAATTATTATTTATGGCGTTGAAGCCATTTGTCTTAATAATTTTTAGTTTATTTGGTGTATGTTATGCATTGCTTATTTTGTATGTGTTTTTAATACGTTTAAGTGCGTGCTTAATGTATTGATATTTTTTGTGCGAGTGTGTTTTTTAGTGTTCTTGTTTCTTCTAGTTGGTGATTTTTTGTCGAAATCGGGTTTTTTTTCGTAGTCTTGGTTTAAAGGTGTCTTCATCGGTGGGTTGAGCCGTAGTTTGAGTTTCTTGCCTTGTTTGGTTTGTTTCTTTTCTTTACAGGTTTTACATCACATTATGAATAGAACGGCACTTCGTCTCCGCCAGCCACTCGGTTGGCGGAGCTGGGAAACCTGGGGCGACAGTCAGCTCTTCTGTTCTGGTTAATCATCTGGGTGATTTCATCACTCAGTTCCCGATTAACCAGATCCTGCATTTTCCAAGTCCGTTCTTCTATGACTTTGTTAATGGGAATTATCCCCACCTCTCTGTGCAGATCTTCTTGCCGTCTTCTTTATTGCCTGCGTGTACCCGTGATTAGGTACATGCATTTATTTTGCACTACTTGAAGTCGTCTCTTTTGTGTTCTTGAGACACATGAGTGGGTGGAGGCGGGGTAAAGCAACTCATCCTTAAGCGCCTCCCAGCTCCATTTTTACATAAACGGCCCGCATACATGCGGTACTTTGACATTTTACAATCGGGAATTAATTTTTATACATTTTGCCTTGACCTTCTACATAGTTACATTAACTTATTTTACAACCTTTTACACTATTATAAAGTCTTACAATTGTTATTCGATAGCATACAAGGAAGTAATACGACATTTTTCATTTAATATTGCGATGAATGAATGAATTACTTCTTAGGGCCCTCAAATAAACCAACTGAATTCATATTAGACCGCTTAATACATTTAATATGAATTCAAATAATATATTTCCTCACTTTACTTAATTTAATTAATTTACAAAGTTTTACATATTTATCGAATCTTACAAATGTTGAATTATTAAACATAAGCAATTTAATAAAATTCTGTATATTCTTTTAACATATTTCTTCGATAGAGGTGAGCAAAATATAGAGCTTTTTAGAATATTTAAATAGAAGTTCGTGAGATTAATTTATAGTAAATTGTTTTTATTTTAATCGCAGTTATCTAAATTTTACGAAAGCAAAACAAATAGATTATATTAATTGTTTTCTTATAAAACTAAAGTTATGCTTTGTATAGTTGCCAGATGTCACCATTTCTCTTACTTCATCGCTCTAAAACAAATATCCTTTTTTTAATCGTCGATTAAACCCGATTTATATTTAATATATAGAAGAAATGAGATTGAAATTATTATCTATAAACTTTTACACAAATTTTATATTTACTAAACCAAAATTATTATATTCTAGTCTTTTGTTTCGTCTAAAGTTTATTCAAATAATGGAAAGAAAAAATTATTTAGTTCCTCGTAGAATGCGAAAAGAGTAATAATACTATTGAGTTGTGCGCCTTATATCTGCACGGTGTGACAAATTGAATAGGAAATTGCTGAATTTGCGAGAATTGCGAGTACTTGTTTGGGACTGAGGTTTGAGGAGTTTATAGGAGAAACTTATGGGAGTTGAGGGAAGGAGGAAAGGGCATAATTTCAAGTGGAATGCACAGAGTGAAAAGGTTATTAAATTCTCTCGATGTAATTGCTGGAAACAACGATAGGAGTTCAGATCGTCTTCTCGGCTTCTGAATGATTTGAATGCTATTTCAATCAACCTTCAAGGACAAGATTTTGGCAATTAAGAGGCGCCATGTTCCTAGATATTTATTTTATTTCTGATATTTTTTCTTTCTATTTCACTGGATTTATACCTTTATCTTTCATTAATAGAAAACAAGATTTCCAGGTCCCAATAAATTATATCTTGAAAACAAGGAAACGTGTAATCTATCGCATATACTCTATAAACAGCCAGTGATGATCAGGACAAACAGATAAATATATGTGACGACGAGTTGAAATTTGGAATCTTGTTAACGACTACGGTTTCTCTCTTAATCCAAGAAATGTTTGCCAGATTAAACCTTATGTCATACTTCCTGAAGACTAGTGATCATATGCATAAACACATCTAATGTTTCGATTGTTTTATGTAATCAATTCATATTTTTAATCAAACTTCTCCCCGATCTGAAAGTCTCATTCAACTTTCATGATACTCGTATATTACATTTTCCTACTGATTGCTTGCCTCCTTTACTTCCAACTTTCCTCGTGTTTCCATTAATTAATGGTCTGAAAAAATAGACGATCGGATGTCGGTCCTAACTCCTCCTAGTCCTAACAGGGGTAGGAAGGGAGGCGATCACCTGTCGACCTCTCCCGGTCCCATCCACTCTCTTCCTTCAGGTCCAGATGGGACGGAAGGGGTCGTAGATGAGCTGAAAGATAGTTGAAAAATAAAATATAGTATGAAAAACGAAGTTGATCTAACTTGAACTTCATAGAGGAGGATAAAAGGGTATAAGGAAATACTTCCATTGTTTTGGGGACCTAGTGATTAACGTAAAATCCGAAACACAAGTTGATTTGTCAAGTTCCATTTTATTATTATTTTTTTCTTGCTCTACTGGTGTGTAATTGCAACTCCTTGATAGTTGTCCTGAGAGCCGACTAATTTCTCTCCACTTTTGTTCTTCTCTCATACCTGTATGTACTGAAGTATTCATCCCCTTGTGTGAAACTTTTGTTGATCTACTCCCTTAGTGTGGAGTAGTGTTGTGCATGTCTTATGTGTTTATACTGTGTGTGTAGTTTGCATGTTTTGCTTGTATTTAAAGTAGGGTTGAAAGGATTTAGTCATTTCACTTTCCTCACTTTGTACACTGATTTCACTTTCTTTTTTTATCACACTCTGGGTTTCACCACTTCACGTGTGACAGTATGATTGATTAAATCCCCTTTGAGTTACAGTATTTCACTTCTGTACTATTGCTAAACACTTCCAAATTATCCACCTATACTGAGCAATTTAGTTGCACTTTTGTTTCGCTTTTTGGTTGATTGTACACATTAATGAGTCTTATCCGGGTAGTCATTATTGTGGTCACTTTCTTGCTCTTTTTATTGAGGTATTTAGTTTTAATCAGTTGTAGTATTTATTGTGAGTATTTTTCATTGGTCGGTTAGGTTCCTTAGGAGCTTATCACTTCTTTAATCTTATTTATTCTTTTCAAGTGTATAATGGTGCTTCCATTATTCCCTGTGGAAATTTTCCAATGGGAAATGTGGAGTTGAAAAGAGGGTTTGTTCTGGTATTGGTATTTTCTGCAACGATTGGAGGAAGAGAGTTGATCTTCTCCCAAATATTTTAAGCTCTTTTTTTTTAGGACAATGTTGAGCGGTTCGATCTTTGTTTCTTGATGTTGAGCTCGTTGGATTCTTCCTCCTCCCCCCTCCCTCCTTTTGTTAGTGAAACGATAGAGCTTTATTTTTAACTTTTCAGAGTTCTCGTTTCTTTGATGTTGATAAGCTCTTTAGATGAGGGGATAGATGACCGTCTCTTTTCATATTCAAGATATGACGCTTAGCATCAGTGAGGTTTCGCTATTCTTTTAGCTACGTGTTATATGTAACCTAATTAAGTTATCTTTAATCCCAATCCTTTGTCTTCTGGGTGGTATCGGTAAAGTTGTTCTTCTACTTCAATATTCGCTAGCTTTCGTCTATATCTTGGTTATGCTGAACATTTGTCTGTTTGTTCTTATTTTTTAGTCCCTCTTGGATTATCTGATATTCCCAATCTCGATGGCTGGCGCCCGTGCCTGAAATTCCTCATAGCTGTAATGACTGATTGACAAATTTGTCAGCGAATTTGATATTTAGGCATTCACGAATTTTAGGTGGTGGTATGGCCGCTGTATAGATCAAATGAAGCGTGGGACTGAGGCAGCCACCATGGAATAGTCTAGCTTCCAAATCGAAATCGAGTCCTTTAAATTCATTGAAACCCACGTTTTTTTTTAGTCGTCAGATAATCACAGAGAATTCATTACAGATTGTTCTTCACCTGTTGCTTGCCTTTGAACCAGACTCTGTAAAGGGCTTTTTAAAAAGTTTTCAGTATCATATCGATGCATTTTTCCTCTACTATTACCTTATAAATCTTTTTAGTAATGATACCAAGTGCTATTGTGGTCTCTACCTCTACAGAATCCGAACCGGTATTCGTGAATAAAGTTGTTTTTATTTGCATATTCTATAAGTTTTTTGTTAAGGATCTTATCGAAGACTTTTCCAATGAAGTTCAGAAACTATATAGGTCTGTAACTAATGAGGAGATCAGGTGGTTTGCATGGTTTGAGGATGAAGATCATCTTGAAGAGTTTGTAGTTTTTCTGGGAAGTATCCGGTGTTTAGGCACACTTTAAATATATTTTTGATGGTTTTGTATATTTCTGGTGCCCTGATAAACGTAATCCTTATAATTCCTGAGGGGCTGAAACTTTATGTTGTAATTAAAAAATAAATCTGTTTAGTTTTTCACTTGTTAGAGTGGTTCATGGTCCCAGATTCTCGCCCCTTTGCTGTTCGATGACAGACGCTGGGGATATTTTCTGTTATTTTTAATGTCATGAACCATCTTTTCGATCACTGTTGGTCTGCGTTTTCTTCAGGTGTTATTTAAAATTCTATCGTCGGAATTTTTTTCAGGAATATTAAATTATAATTATCAATTTCCGAGAAGTATCATTTATTACTGCTTCTCTTCTTAATTACCTTTTCTGTAAGTTCTTTTCTTATTTTTCTTTAATTAGGACAGCGAGCGGCGTTTGGTCAGTATATTAGTGGAGCTCCGCTCAAAACGTTTCACTTTTACGGGTTTGTTAACTCTGGCATTCACCTAGTTTTGCTGCATTTTCTGTTCGGATTCTTTTCTGATAAGACGTAATTGTGACCTTTTCAGTTACGAAGTTAGCATCCATGGGCAGTAGCTTTAGTTAAGAAACCTCCCCTTAAATCTCTCCTTTTGCCACCACTCCTGCCTAATGGGTTTCTTCTGCAACACTGTTTGGCACCGCTTCTGCCTTATTGGTTTCTACCCTAAATTTGGCGCTGCTCCTGCCTATTGAGTTTCTATCCCTCCTTTGTCAACGCCCCTGACTAATGGGTCTCTTCTACCATTCCGTTTGACATCACACCTGTCTAGTGGGTTTATATACTTCCTTTTGGCACCACCCCTGCCTAATAGGTTTCTACCCCGCATTTTGGCACCTCTCGTGCCTAATAAGTTTTAGCACAGTCCATGACTAATAGGTATATTCTACTGTGCATTTTGGCGCCATCTCTGTCTAATGTGTTTCTTCTACTTCTCTCTTGCTGCCCTCCTTTTCTAAGGGGTTTATATCCTTCCTTTTCTGTTACCAATGCTTGATGAGTTTCTACCCTGGATTTTGGCGCCGTTCCTATCTAATGGGTTTCTCTCGTTCAATTGGCGACTCCCCTGGCTAATGCGTTTCATCTACCAATAGCAGCTTTACCTACATGGTTTTCCACCTCAGGCCAGTTTTTAAAGTCTGCAATACTCGTAGCTTCTACGACTACTGCCTGCATGGATGTTATTCGCCTATCAAAATGGATTCCAGAAAATTGACAATAAGTAAGTTTGAGGCACTGACGAAGGAAAAATATGAGCCATTCAGGGTGAAGCCAACATATTCGTGACCAGAAAAGACCATTGAAGATGAGGTCTCTTTTTTGTAATTTTGAAGCACCAGTTACTGTTGACGAAAGGAGTCTATGTACTCCTGCCAGAGACACTTTATGAGTTTGAAAGTTAAGCGATTACTTGACGAGTGGTTTGAGAACTATCTGAAGATACGAAGCCCACTTAACGATCGATGAATTTTTCAAAAGCCTGGTGATCCCTTTAGCCTTCTCGTGTTTTGTCTCGTTTGTCTCGTCTTCAGCAACCTATAAAATATAATATATCATATATCTTATTTTAATATATTATCTTAATATATGTATTATTTGAAATAAAAAGTTAGTAAATAAAAATTACCTTAGAAAGATGATGCGCGAATCCCGAAAATCCTATCAGAAAAAATTCTATCCCTCTCTGAAGATGCTGCAACCATCACGTAACACCAATTCTTTTGGGATACACAGGCGTTTTATTTAAGGTGACCAACGATCATTTTAGTTTGGCTTTATTTTTGGCTGACTTTTTGTAAAATAAGTTAAGTGATTTTAGAAGGAGAAGCAACTTATTATGACATTCAGTGATTTTCATGGAGTATTTAAAACAAAGTTCAATGCGATGACCCAGACAATGAATCGAGATGACGGCCTCGCTGTTTCCTTTTTTCTTACGCAAAACTCCATTTGTTTCACTCATCATCAGTGAGGCTCCATCAGCTGCAATTCCTACCAGATTTTGAGACCAGATAGTGAGACTTTCTCCTGCCATCCTTTACATGATTTGCTTGATGGCTTCCACTATTCCATCAGCATTCTGTCACTGCTTGGATTCCAAAGAAGTGGACAAATATTTCTCCTTTATGAGCAAATCGACAATAAAGAATCGTTTCTTCAAGTGCTGAAGCGTCCGTTGATCCATCGCACATCGAAGAGAAAAAGAAGACCTTCTCTTTAAAACTATATTTTATCTTTTCTCTTTGATTGATTGCAATGGCTTCAGTAAATTTGTCTCTTTTTTATGGTATTACATATTTTTCTTAACAACATCCAATTTCTTTGCTTTGTCAAGCTTACACAGGTTTTCAAATTGCTCTACATTGTGAAGCAATTTAGTGAGCATTTTGAAATAAAAAGCTGAATTTGTTGATTTTACTATCGAATAACGTATTTAGTACTCTACATGAAAACTTTTTTTCGTCCTTCAAGATTTTTTATCGCATTTGGCAACTAAGGCAACCCTTAAATCCAGGGTTGGTTAATACCCTTAGCTTTGCCACCACGCCTTTTAACGTTATCCCTGCTTTATTGGTTTCTACACTGCCATTTTGGTTTTACTCCTGTCTAGTATGTGGATATCATTTTGTAACTCTTCCTGTCTAAATGGTTTATACCCTGCGTTTTTGCGCAGCCCCTCCCTAACGGGGTTTTATTCTTTCTTTTACCCTTCCATACATTGCCTAATGGATTTACACCATTCCTTTTAGCGCCACTCCTGCATGATTGGTTTCTTCACATTCTTTGGGGGACAGGTCTTCCCTAATGGGTTATCTACTCTGCCTTTTAGCCTCGTCGCTACTTAATGGGGTTTCTATTCTTTTGGGCGCCGCCCGAACGTAATGGGTTTTATCCTGCATTTTGATGCGGCTTGGAAGTTAATGTTTCTAGTCTCCCTTTTGCCCTCTTCCCTCGAGCTTAATGTTTTTTACTTGCGGCGAAGCGCCAGGTCTAGGCATCGCTTTTTTTTTCAAGAGGAATAAAGTCCAATTGTACCCATTTAGAGGCATGAAATGACCTATATAACCATGGGAAATATGGTTATTCACCCTGGAGATTTAAAATCTGCCATCAGATTTGGCGCTGGGTGGCGCTATCTAGTAGCAGAAGCCTCATTTAGTCATTCAAAGGTATTTACTTGTAAGTAATTTGAACCATGGGAAACCATCAATGCAATAACCATTTATCATCTTATCACAAAACTCCGCAGGTCATTGGAGAGACTTTCCCTCTTGTTTTCTTGTGTTTTTACTTCACCCGTTTATATCTGCAGTTCTTCGCCAGAACCTGGTTCGAGGAACTGTTGAGTGATTTAGGTCCCCAGTCCTAATCAGAGATTAAAGAAACTTCCCTATGGCATCTGTCTTATAAGGTTTGTGAGAATGGTTTGTAAATCAAGTGGCAAAGTTATGGGTGCTGAAAACGTGTAAGAAGGTACATAAACGAAGTTGTCTATCGAGGAGAGTACTTGGAGCGGTCACGCTCGGAGAGTGCACTACTCTCTTGAACCCTCCCTACCTCCGCGATGAATGTTTATCCCCATGTAAGTAGTGCTCACAGATAGACACGAAGGCCTCCTACGCCGGATAGAGGCTTGGAATAATTTTTCCTATAAGATTTCCGGTGCCCACCTGTCACCTGTAGCTTGCTCAGCTCTGATGCAAGAGGCAATAGCCATACATAGAATTCACTTACTCAGCGGGTAACATTGCATTCACTTACCGAGCAGGTAACATTGCCCGATTCCCCGTTTTGCTCCCTCTAATTATTCTAAGTGTCCAATGTCGACCATTTCCTCTTCCACTTATTAGTGGTTTCGAAGATTTAATTTCTTCCATTCTCAACCAGTTGTTAAGGCGTATTTAGCTTCTTTTGTGCCAGCCCCCCACAAAGGGGGGGGGGTCAGGAGCAGCCTTGTAACTATGCTGCAGTTGACATCTCGAATATTGCGCTCTCCCCCCCTCTCTTGAAAGATACGTTCCCTCTTGACCCTATTGTTTGCAGGATGATCTTCGGTTGTGCCTTCCATATATTTTAAGTTCTTCCTCTTTCTTCCCCACTTTCTTTATATATCTCTAATTGCAAACTTTTGCGAGTGCCCTCGTTGATTTTCTCTTTAAATTTTGAGAGGAAACAAACGCTTTTTGTGCCAAGTCTTCTTGAGGAGACGATCTGGGATTGTCCTCGGGGGGCTGGTCGAGACGCACAGATTACAGCGAAGCCACCGGACGGAAAAGTGATAAGAGCGAAGCAAAGCCTAAAGGTAATTTCCTGTTCATAACTAACGCGAATCCTTTAAACCCTTTAAACTCTTTTCGAAACTGAGCCAAATAATATACATGGTGTTCGGGCTCAATTTTACGGTTTACATAAGAGAACACCCCCACCCCCCTTCCCGCACTATCTCAGCCCCAAATAAAGGTATTTTAAAAAGTGGGGAAAAAATATCAAGTAGATTATGGCTAAGAGATAACAATTTACTCAAAGTAGCCGCTCTCAGCTTCCAATCCGGCTTCAAGATGACTCCGAAACTTGGCGCATGCGTTCCTCTCTGTGTCCCTGGGAGGATCTTCAAACACCACCTTAAACTTGGGCACCAGCTTGGCCTTGGGGATGCTGGCAGAGCAGTTGGTGCCTTTCCTAAACGCGCCAAACACATAATAATCCATAGGATTACAATCAGGGGACCTAGGAGGCTAGAAAGTGGGGCTGATGAAATCGTAGAAATTCTCCGACGCCCACTTCTGACTGGTTTTTGGAAGCATGGCCTTTCAGTATCAAACCCTCTCCAGCCGGGGTTTGACACAATCTCCAGCAGCCCCACATAGCCCTCTGAATTGAGCTTAAGACCCTGCTCAAAGATGTAGGGCAGTATGGCGTCAGCTTCAATGGACACATACCAACAGACCATCACAGTTTGGGGGAACCTGATCTTCATGATACGTGGAACCTCACAAATATTATAGGCAAGCCACTTGTTGTTTTGGGTGTTATATAACTGGTCCTGGTAGAAGTTATCTTCTCTGAAGAACCAGATAATCTTCGGCTCAAACGGATGCTTCAACTCGTTCAGGAGCTTCCTTGACTTATTAATGCCGTTCTCCTTGGCTGTCAAACTTCGTCCCTTGCGCCTCCGATATGAATGGTACCAAAGGTACCACACACACACACACACACACACATATATATATATATATATATATATATATATATATATATATATGAATGTTTTATTAAAAACCAGATCCAACTGAGCTTTGATTAACTTTCTCATTTGCTTCCAATATTCATAGTTTATTGCGCCTGAACTTTCGGTCATGTTCAACCATCTCCTCAGCGAAATTATTTTACACAGATTAGGCATTCAAAAATCGTACATTTATATACTAACGTTAATCCCTTGTTTAAAGATTATACTAAATAGGTCATTGAATGTGGATATAAAAAAAGGTAAAAGAACGGGAGGGGGGTTCCTATACGGAAACCTAGGTTTCCAAATAGGTTCACGGATCAAGTACGGTTGTCTACTTTCAAAGAAATGACTAATCTCAGTTGAGAAAATTAGGTCGATAAATGAGGCCGTTGAGTTCTTCGGCCCCCTTATGACCGCAGAATTGACTGATATTGCTCGGGCATTTGACCGAATTGTGATTTCTAACGAATCATAGAGTGCACTGAGAGCCTTTAAAGCATTGGATTCTGCACAACACTTTGTCAGGATCCGTGACACCATGGATGTTACATGACAAAAGGATGTCGAGATCGTCTTTTGCTGGTTGGGTTCATGGATATGTGGAGATTGTGGGGAGATGAGTGTTCTGATGAAGTTACCAAATAGTTTTCACGGACTGGGTTACCGGACCAGCGTTTTGATCTTTCACGCTCTGACCACATGGTAAGAATCAGGTTAGTTCTTTAGAATGCATGACAGAGAAGATGGAAGACGGCCGAGGGGAATATAAAGTTGAGTGCCATTGCCCCACGATTGTTCCCATGGATCTACTCCAATACTTTGCTGCTTCTGGGTTTCTGCTGCCTACCATTCGGGCACACTCGCGGGACGCAGCAACATCTGATTTGAACGTTCACCTGAACCTTACTGTGACAACAGTTTGGTCCCCCAGACTGTCTGGCACAATTTTGTTAAATGTCCCAGTCTCATAGAGCTTTGTGCGTATTGCATGTCTCGGTACCTGGACGAGCAGCACTTTTCCCTTGTATTTGGGACAAGTTCGTGCAATCTTGAATGTGGATTAGCTGAATTTTGGGAAGTCGCTGGCCTTAGTATTCAATTATTTTGGTTTAGTTGCATGCTCGCGCCCGTAGGGGGGCGAGCCTCCCCCAGGTGCATAAATATGTATTTTCTTTTTTTTTAGTTTAGTTTTGTCTTTGGCATTTGGTATATTAGTTTAAAGATATTTTTCGGCGGGTTTTTAGTATAGCATAAGAATAGGTTAGTCTAATCTTTCGGTGGCCATATCCTTAGTGGAAGTAAACATATGGGTGCTTAAATAAAAATAATGGCAGACTCTTTCGAGGGGGCAGATCAGCCGCGGTTGAGGGTTCTCGGTCATCCCCGCGGTCACTACCAAGTGCACATCCTGCAACCTTTTTAAAGCCCCCACGTTGAAGCGCATCACCTGCTGAATTTCAACCTCTGACTCACTTCACATTGAGAGACATAGACCCAAATGAAAAAGAAGTGGGGATAGAGCGGGGGAGAGATATTCGCCTCTAGATTGGGGCATTTGAAAAGAAAATGTCGGGTAGTCTAGGCTGCTACCTTGTCGTCGCAATAAGGCTCAGGAAGCGCTTTATCAGAAGGCTCTGCAGCTAGTGAGTGTGTCCAATTCGGAGTCGACAGAAAACGAGCTGAATCAGTCGGAGTATTGGGGAGCAGGTCCACGGGAACAGTCGCAGCGTAATGGCGTGCAACTTTAGGTTCCCGTCGCCCGTCTCCCATCTTCTTTGCTATGCATTCCAAATTGGTTACCTGATTCTTGCCACAGAAATAAAGTGGAGAAGAGTAAAACGCTGCTCTGGTTGGTCACTCTCTACGGAATGGTTGGCGCCCTCATCAGCGTCCTCATGTCCAGAAACCAAGCAGAAGACAATAACGGCGGCATAATCACCATCGAGATCTGCCACTGATGAAAAGAGAGCCGTTGGAGATTGATGGAGAAGCTAGGCTCGTACGTGAAAGCCCCTAATGTATTGTGTACGGCGCAACAAGAGCGGCATCTCTCCAGCATCGACATGGAGCCTCTCTATAAGGTATGTGCGGAAGTCATAGGTCACGAAACGGAGACCAAACCGGTGGATCAAGTCCATTTTCCGTAATTCACTCTCGGCTGCAGATGCGTAAAACTAACGAATAAAATAACGGTAAACGCAAACAAACAAGTAGCGCTATCAGCACTACAATGCATAACGTCATGGAACAAAGAATTTCCATGGCGCGGGTACAAGAGACCCTGAGGCTGTTAATTTGGGCTTCCCAGGTGAGACATCGGTCAAAACCAAGACCAAGGAAATGACTCGAATCTACCACATCCAGCCAAGAACCAGTGAGGCACAAATCCTGATCGGACTGAAGTCGTAGATGAGGACAGAAATGCACTACCCTAGTTTTGGCCAAAGCTCAAATTCGGGTCCTTTAAAATCATTAATGACCAAGAATGTTTTTTATCGGTGATGAAATCGCAGAGAATTCTCTCCCGATTGCTGTTCATCTGGAGATTTAAGATTTTGTATTGCATTCCTCTAACCCAGATCTGAAAGGCTTTCTTTACATCTCTTAGGACCAGGTCGATGCAGTTCTTCGCTGGTTTTGGCCGTGGTTATTTTTAGTTGTGTGATAGCGACTCTATAAGTGCTATGTCGGTCGGTCAGTCGAATAGTAGCCATTTTAGTTTTTAATGAGTTTTTGAAAGTTTTCAAAGTCGTACGGTGAGATGATATGTTTGTTAATTGATAATACGTTTGGTAATTAATTCCTTTTTTTGTTCAAAATTATTGAAATAATTGGTAGCACGCGACTTAGGTTTGTTAACCTTGTTATTATTAATGTGCAAAGTGTCATCGTGGTGTCTCTTCCTTTCTTTTTAATGATAATATAGATTATTTTCTTAGAGATATTCTTTAAGTCTTCGATTGAGGATTTTTTCGAATACTTTGCTCAGGAAATTCAATATCAATATAATCCCATACTTGTTGAGGTAACTAGGTAGTTTACCTGGTTTCGGGACGAAAGTAATTTTCGTTAGCTCGTATTCATCTGGGAAGTACCCGGTGTTTAGGCACACGTTGTACATGTTTTTCAATGTTTCTTCGATGATCCCTGGTGCCTTGGTGAGATTTATTCTGGGTATTACTACGAGGCCTGAGACATATTGCAATTTTTATCTTGCGTTGCTATATTTGCTCCTATACTTAGAATTTCTTCCCTTTTTCGCATTACTGTTTGTGTTTTGAGGATATTTTCTCTATGCTGTTTCGCAAGAAAGTATGGATCATTTCGTCAAATCTGGATTGAAGTCCTCCTTCTCTCTAGAGATTGGGAGAACACAGATTTCTAGTGGGTACGAAAAAGTTCCCCTCTGTTCTTATCTTCCTGAATTTTTTCCCCCGCTATTTGTTTATAATGTATTATCCTCTTCTCAAGGGGCAGCCATTGATTTTATTTATTTATACTCTATTTTCTTGTGAACGTCTCCCTACGTTGATATTTTATCAGACAATCCCATTTATGTCCTTATTGTTCGTGTATGAGAAGATGCATTAGTTCTTCTTTCTTCCTCCTGAGCGCAGCAAATCTTCTCAGTGCTCGTCCGAGGATCTTTATTAATTCGTATATTCCGCTTAGCTGTCTGTTTTCTTCTCATCACTTCTTCCGTCCACTGATGGTGAAGAAGAGTAGGGAATCTCGTCCTCAGGATGTTCCTTTCGTCAGCTATGTGAAATTTTCTTATTAATCTGATGTCTTTTATTTCGACTTCTTACATGTTTACATCCGAGAGATCCTTTGGGAGGGAATTACGGATTTATGCTTTGTAACATTCCCAGTTGGCTCTTCTGTATTCTTTCTTCTCCGCTCTGGCACTTGTCTTGGATATTGAATCATGAACAGTAATATTTCAACATGGTCACTACATGCATTGTAAATCGGCTCCAAATGAATGTTAAATGGCATGTTGTGGCAGCTTAAAGTGACATCTGGCTTCGTCACAGCATTGCTGTTAACATATGTTGGAAAGATGGTCCAATTTTTTGGAAAATATTCCTTTCTAGCTACATTTCTAAATTATCTCGTCTGATGTTTACTAGTGCGGTAGCCACTTGCCCTGCACCTGGCATTTTCAGCACATTTTATAACTTCTGAAGAATATTTGGATGTTTATATGCTTCTCGCGTGCCCAGTGTTCGGGGTAACCTCAAGTTGAACCTCCGTAAGGGGCGCGGCTATTTGCCTTCCTGGCCGGAGTGCTGACGGGAATTAGCACCCCGTCCGGCCCCAGCTTTGCCTCTTCTCCTTCTTTCAGACAGACTGCGTTTCTACCCTAATTCCTCATTTTCCCTACAACCTTCCTGTAGAGGAATCGTCACTCTCCCGTTCTCTCCCAGTTGAGAGACGGTGACCGCAAAAGCATCCGGGATTGGCACCTGGGTCAAACTCGTAACTACAGCCCCTCGCCACTCGTCTCTATGAAAAGCCGAACGGTTTTAAACTGCAAGATCTCCCCTATGAGAGTATATTCAATTTCACCTCGAGTAAGAAATTGGAGACGCGTTTCTCTCAAGCTCGAAGGCCAGCGAGAGCAGAGGTAATACTTGCTGAGAAAAACCGTTGGAGTAAAAACCATCCTACGGCCCTTCCACAAGCCACCCCCCCTCCCCTCCTACCCCTACCCCAGTGGGTTGACGAGGTATAAATAACAAATACTTGGGAAAAACGTGGTAGAATACGTGAGTCGCCAGGCTACGAAGTCCCCGGCGATAGAGGCCAGGCTACCAAGACTGGACAGGTAGAATACGTGAGTCGCCAGGCTACGAAGTCCCCGGCAAGAGAGGCTAGTCCCTGGTTATCAAACCGAACGTTAAGATTACTTGTTCAAGTTCAACTTACTCCCGTCAGAGAGACTCCTCCTATTCTCGAGCCCGTTACCCGGTGGGCATCCCAAACTCTAAGTTAACTTGGTTGAGGAACCAAGTTCCCGGCCTGCGTTCCTTATATAGGTAGAACCTAGGAGGACCGCAGGACGTCACCCAGGGTTCTTTTGTCCCCAAGGGGAGCAAAGGTCCGAGAGACCCGGTCAGCCTCATTGCGCTCGAAGCGCACCCACCTCACGTTGCAAGCGGAGGTGGAAAAGTAGTGGAAAAGTGTAGAAGAAACTTTTCAGAAAGTTTATTAAGAATCCCAAAGGGGATTTTCCCCCGCCGGGTATTATATATGGCAGGAAGGTTATCAGAAAATATTTGCCCCTTGGGAAAAGTAGCAAGGTGTAAATTAGAGCAAGAGCTTCCAAAAGGAATATATTGTTGCCAATGGGGGCAGTATATATATATATCAGAGGGTCAAGTTAATTGAAGTCATTTTTGTATATTTTAAAATTCGTAGTATTTCTGTGGTTCATGTTTTGTTTTTGTGGAGTAAATTGTTAAATTTAAAATACAAGTTTATTAGGGGAATTCCTATGCGTTTCTCTATATCCTTACGTTTTTGAAGCGGCTCTTCCTTAACACAACAAAATTCGCACTCTTAGATCAAAGAATACTTCAACAAAGAAGTATACCACGACCACAAGGTATCCTACGACACTCCCCTTCAAATTTCTTTGGTTGGCCTCTAATTTCACAGGGGAGATTCTGACCAGCTTCCTCTCACCCAACTATCCTCGGTCGGAGCTGAGAGAGCAGGGGGGGAGGGGATAATGTTCCCTCAACCCTGAGCTCCGGTCTGGGATGCTGGGTTTTTAACAGCCTGCTTCATCCCACCCACACCTTCCTAACTTCCCATTTCTTTCTTTTTTCAATCTCTATCCATTTTACGCCGTGCCCAAGATGGAGCCGCCATGCAGATGTGCTGCCAGGCCACTAGGCGGGAGGAGTAGCCCCAAATGGCGGCAGCTGGCTCTAACGTCCCGTACTCACCCCCTTGCACAGTGGGCCACTGCGTGGGTTTGATTAGCGTATGCATCCCGTAGAATAAATAGGGTCAAAATGCCCAATGATGAAGACCCACAAAAACTTAATCTCCTTCTACTTTCCTCTGTAAAATCGACGGAGCCGCTCTAGAGCAGCTCTAACGAAAAATAGAGGTTCTTTCCCTGTGCTTTCGCAGGGGACACTCCAAAACTCTTCAACCGGAGAGGAGGCTTACTCCTCTCCATTGCCTACAGGTGTAGGGGACTCCCCCTCACCCCCTTCTCTGGAGTCGCCCTTTAGCGACTCCCTTTCACCAGCGGCAGTCCCCCCTTTAATTTCTAAGTGGACTGCTAAAAAAGGCAGGCGACCCATAATTGACCTCTCCTGGTGGAAGCGGTACGATAGGGTCAACCCCCTTAGGAAGAGGAGAGAAGATAGGGCCCGTCGGCCACTTTCCTCTAAAGACCCGCATGCTCGTATATTAAGCTTGATGGGGTCACCGTACGTGCCCCCCTCTCATCCCCGACCAAAGACACTACAAGCAAAAGGACCTGTGATTTCCTATATCGGGGGATGCCCATATGGAGGTCTCCCCGAGATGAACATGGTCCCTGAGACAACCCAGCCCCAGATGGTAAGACCTTTCATTGGGGCGGACCTGGGTCGGTGGCAAGCACCAAGCCCGGGGTTGCCCCTATGCGAAGTCCTCCTCAGACAGCTCAGGTCTCCAAGACTCTACAAGGAGGGGAGAGACCTCCTCCTCCGGCTGGTGCCCCTGTGGCAGCCAAGACCTTCTCCATCTCGAGAAGTATCCTGCTGAGGCCGGTTCATCTGGCCTTGGGGCTCCTTCCGGCGGAAGGAAGAAGAGAGTTCATTCCCCGCCCTCCTGTTCTAAAAAGGATAAAAAAGACGGGGCTGCTCTCCAACCGTGGGGGCTGCGGGGACGGACGGGGCTGCTGCCGTTTCGGTAAGCGCCTAGGCCAAGATCGGCATGCCCGGCCCCGTTACTTCCCCGCGTGGGGAGTCCCAGACGAAGACTAGAACTGCGCAGAGCGGAACCTCGATTACGTCGGGGGCTCTCATTCAGAGGCTATCTGGCGTTTTCAAGCCAGCTGCTTCCAATGCTTCCTTGTTATTCGCTCCACTGATGGCAGCATGTTGGCTAAGGGAAACATGATCCATCAGAGGAGAGCCTTAGCTAGCGTTATTGGTAGAGAGCCGAAAGGGATTCGTTTCTCGGAGGGTAGCCTTCTGGCTAATGCGTCGAATCCCTCCGAGGGGGCCATGATTAGCGCCCTTCGGACACTTGATGGCACCCCGGTAAGTGTCACGCCGCACTCTACCATGAACTTCGTCAAAGGAGTAGTTTATGCGAGGGAAATCGTGGACTACTCCATAGATGACATCATCTTAGAGCTGGCCGACCATGGGGCGGTCAAGATCGAACAGGGAGGGGCTTCGAGACCCACCCCTACACTCTTCGTTACGTTCGGCTGTGACAAGTTCCCTGAATCGGTGCGTGCTAGTTGATATCGCTACCGCGTGAAGGCATTCGTGTCACTGCCGCGAAGGTGCTATTACTGTCACCGCTTCGGCTATACTAATCGCTCTTGCATGCGCGCAAATTCGGGGTTACCCGAACTCTGTGTAAGTTGCTCCAAGGCTGCGCACGATAAGTCTAAATCGTGTGTTAACAAGTGTGTCAATTGCAGAGAGCCGCACCCCGCTTCTTCGAAGCAATGTGGGGCATATCTCTTTGAGAAGGAAATCCTGGCCGTTCAGGTCCAGGATAGTTTCTCATTTCGTGAGGCTAAGGACTTATAGACCTGGTCCGCCCGTCTCTGACTGGGACGCCTTATGCCTCAATGCTAAGAAAGACCATCTGCTCCTGGCTCTTCCAGGCCTACAAGCACGGTCGTTTCTGCGTCCATTAGGAGCCCTTGTGCGGGTTCTACCCACCTCGTGCGTTACCGTGGTAATTCTGGCAGCACAAAGGGTTCTCCTCCCTTCCCCCAGCGTGACCGCTTCCCGTAAGGCAAAACGGCCGCGCGCCTAGACCGAGTCGCTAGACTCACAGAAGGCAAAGCCACGGAATTTGTTCGTGAAGCCATCTTCCGGGTTTCCAAAAGCTGCCCCCCGAAAAAATGGACAGCATTAAAGGAGCTTCGGCTACTTCGCCCATACTCAGTGTTGGGCTGGGTGGCTCGGAGACGGTGGATCCTCCAAAAGAGGGATCCCGCCTCCGAAGCTCCCCCACTCGCCTAAGGTCTCGAGGCGGATGGAGGAAAAGACTCGCATGGCGATCCAAACCTCCCCCAGTAAGTCCTAGAAGGCGACAGCGCTTTCAGCGCATTGTCCGGCAAACCACGTCCGAAGTTCTGTCTCCGGCAAGCGTACGGCTATTCCCGTCAAGGTCTTCTCTTCGAAGAGGTTCCTCGCATCTCCTATGAGCTAGGCCTGGACGGCATATTCCTTCAATGGAATTGCTGCGGACCCTGGGCCAACTGGGAGAAGCTGCTGAGGCTCGTCTCGTCCCGTTCCCCGTTAGCTATTTTTTTGCAGGAGACCATGTTGGGCGCGTGCCCCCTGCCAACTCTCCTGGAGTATAAGTGTTTTGCCACCCCACCACCACGTTATGGGGGCCGGGCAGGGGGATTTGCTATTTACATCCGGCATGATGTCCCGCGTTCTTACATTTGCTTTATATACCTCCTTTCAGGCAGTGGCTGTGCAGCTGCACCTGGATAGGAGGTATACTATCATTTCTGCGTACATTCCACCGTCAGCCAACTTCGCCGCGGGGAACTTCTGCCGCGCCGTGGCACGGTTGCCGAGGCCCTTTCTCTTGCTCGGAGATCTGAACGGTAAACAACCCCTCTGGAGAGACTACTCGATTAATCTAGGGGTCAAGTCCTTGCCGACCTGATCAACGATCTGGAGATAGGGGTACTAAATGTGGATGAGTTTACGTATCACTGCTCGAGAACAGCTTTATTTTCCTGCCTCGATCTATCTTTGTACTCTCCGGATGCACAGCCTGAAAACCAGCCCCTGTGGTGCTTGGCGCGGGCACAGTGGTCCGCATTTCAGGAAATGACTGATTTCTCTATCTCAGTCGATGAGTTTAGGTCGGTTGATGAGGCCGTTGAGTTCTTCTCCGACAACCGCATCGCCGTAGGCCTAACTCCTATTCCTAGAACGTCTGGCCGTTTTTCACGCCGACTACTCCCGTGGTGGTCAGCGGAGTGTAAGGCGGCCCTCAAACATAAGCGTTATGCCTACATGCGCTTTAAGCGCCGCCCGAACGATTTCACTGTCGGTGAATTTCGTCTAGCTAGGGCTAGGTTCCGGTATATTTTGAAGCACGCCAGCCGCTCTTCTTGGCAGGCATACGTGTCTTCACTTAACGGGAAGACCCCTCTAACAGAGGTGCGGAAACGGGTTAAAAGGATTAAGGGCGAGTTCTCTCAGGACCCCCTCCCGTTCTCCAGGAAATTGGGACCGCAATCTCTGACGCCGCATCCGTGGCCGCTTTCTCCGCATTCTCTAGTCGGGATGCTGCTCCGCCAGCATTCAATGCGCGTCGTGAATTCACGGAAGGCCGACGACTGGACTTTACTTCCAGAGACGAAGAGCTCTTCAACGACAGGTTTACTCTGAGTGAATTGCGCTCTGCTCTCGCTTTGTCCGCGAACACCACCCCTGGTTCGGACGATGTCCCGTGCCACATGCTTTGACGCCTGGGTGAGCGCGGCATGGCCTTTCTCTTAGATTTAGATCTGGGTATAAGGTATCATTCCAGATTCCTGGTGAATCGCTACTGTGCTCGCTTTTCGCAAGCCGGGAAGAGATCACTCAACTCCAGCCGGTTTCCGCCCAATCTCTCTAACCTCCGGCATGTGCAAGCTGATGGAGGAATTAGTAAATGTTAGATTGGATCTTTTAATGGACAGCAAGGCCATCTGTCTTCTGCACAGTGCGGCTTCCGCAGGTTCCATTCCACATTGGATGCTCTGCTCCGACTGGAAAATGCCGTCTGCGAGGCATTCCTTCGTAAACAGCACTATGTACCCCACGGTGTTTTTCGATCTGGAGAAAGCCTATGATACCACATGGCGATACGGTATCATGGAGACTCTCCACACGATGGGGGCGAGGGGACGCCTCCCAATCTTTAGATCTGAATTTTGCGCGATCATCAATTCCGCGTACGGGTGGGGAAGCCCTCTCCGGCCCAATGTAGCATGAAGAGGGTGTCCCGCAGGGAAGTGTCCTCAGTGTCGCATTCTTTGCTCTGAGCATCAAAGGCATCACCTCGGTGCTGCTAGAAGATGTTCTCGCTACCCTCTACGTGGACGACCTTTCAATCTCTTTTGGCGCGGCCCAGATGCCAACTCTCGAACGTCTCCTCCAACAGGCATTGAACCGCGTCTCTTGTACGCCGAAGTGGACAGGCTTTCGGTTTTCCTTGGGAAATACTAAGATGGTGCACTTCTGCCACCATCCACGTCTCCACCCTGACCCAGACTTCTTTCTTAATGGGGCGCGCCTGGAAGTAGTAGACTCGCACCGTTTCCTTGGTCTTGTATTTGACCGATGCCTCACCTGGGAGGCTCATATTCGCAGCCTTAGGGTCTCTTGCACCCGCCCTCTGGATATTCTTCATTCCGTGACATTCAGCGCCTAAGGCGTTGATAGAGCTACTCCCTTACTATTTTTATCGATCCTTTGTTCGTTCGAAGCTCGACTACGGATGCGAGTTTTATGCATCTGCAGCCTAGTGTGTGCTGCGGAAGGTGGACTCGATCCACCACATCGGCCTTCGCCTAGAGACCGGTGGTTTCCGCACTTCCCCCATTGAGACCTAGTTGCCGATGCTGGCGAGATGCCACTCGCTCTGTGCCCTGTACAGTGCATTCCTCGCCTGTAGGCGCGAGCCCGGCGCCTCCCTCAGTCGCCAACAGCTCTCACTGCATTCGCAGCTGATAACGACGGTGCCTATGCCGCTTATAGACGCCAGTAATACACTAAGCCCTTCGGGCTTAGGGCCAGGAAACTCCTTCGAGAGCTAGGTATAGCTCTTGGGCCGGTGGTGCCCCTGGCTGTGCTAAGGACGCTACCCTAGAGGGTACCACCTGTGTCCATTTATTGCTTTCGATCTTTTTAGAGCACAATTCGTGTCACGCTAGAACCATGCCCGTGTATACGAATTGCTCCAATTCCCAAGAGGGGGTCGGTTTTTACGCCTATCCCCTCTGTTTGAAGTCAGCGGGGCTCTGCCATGCGCTGCGTCTGTCTTCACGGCTGAGCTGGTGGCAATACACCACTCGGTACGGGAGAATACGCGACGTGCCCGTTTCGGAGCCCGGATTGTAATTTATAACGACTCACAAAGCGCTTTGGATGCTCTCGGGGCATTGGAATCGCAGCATCCCCTGGGTCACGATATCCGTGACGCCACCTGTTTGGCGAGCTGGGCGGATGTCGAGATTATCTTCTGCTGGGTTCCTGGATAAGTGGGTATGAAGGCGCCAAATAGTCCGCAAGGACTGAGTGACCAGCCCAGCGTTTCGCTCTTTCTCATACCAATTACATCGCATGAATACTAACAGCTCTCCGGGCGGCTTGACAAAGAAGATAGGATACGGTCGAGGGGAACCTACAGTTTGGTTCCATTGCGCTGCGACTGTTCCCCTGGACCTAAACCCCCAATGGCGTGAGACTTCAGGTTGCTTTCTGTCATCTTCGAATCGGACACATTCGCGGATACACCGCCATCCTATGGAGAGCTCTCCTTGCTTTATTGTGACGACTGTGTTGTCCCCCAGACTGTTCGGTCCATTCTCGTTGAATGTTCTATTCTGGGTAATCTTCGCGCACGTTACCTTTCCCGGTACCAGGATGAGCAGAGTCTCTACCGCTTGTCACTTGTACTCGGGACGGATTCGTGCACACTGACTTGTGGACCTTTTAACCTTTTGGATGAGGTTGGCCTCTTCCACCTTATCTAACTGTTTTGTTGTTTTTGTAGTTTTTTTGTAGGTCGCTCGTTCTTGCGCCGGGGCCTCCCCTCGACCCCCGAGCGTACTTCCTGCTCTTTTCGTTTTACTTTTTTTTAATGTTAAGCCCAAGTAGGCAGTCGCAGGATGGGCTTCTAAAATAAAAAAACTCATGTTCAACATAATTATTTAGTCTTCTTTGTTTGATCTTGGCTGCCATTTCGTTCGTGGCACACACTATATTGAATACATGTGTGTGGTGTCCCAATTTGATTACCTCACGTATTATTATTCCCTCATGTTTCTTTTCTATTTCATTTTTCCTTATCATGCGAACCTACCTAAATATCTACTTTCCGGCAGATCTCGCTTCTATTGTCTTTGCACTTTGAACATCGGACATTGTAGACAGTTTATAACCTACGTATGTCTTTTATTATTTCAACCCCTCCAAAATATGTCTTAGATTGATTTGAGGGTAAGGCGTTTGCCTAAATGGCCCAGATTCTGGTAATAGTTGAAGATTAGCTCGCGGAAGCCAAAGGTGAGACAAACAAAACCCTTCGATAGATTACAAATGATTGATTGCGAAGAATAGTGTAGGGCAATTTTATGAAACCAAATCAAGGTGGATACGTTCTCATGTAGATTTTTTAATTGCTAATCAGTCAACTGAGATGTGGCAAAAGCTTCACAGTCGATAATAGGGAAAGAATAAATGATTAATTTAATAGAATGACATGAGGGTATAGGGTTGTATTCTTATGACGTAGATGGTGGTGTTGATACAATGGGTTGCATGGATTGTGTGTTGTAATCGTTGACGGGTGCCTGGGACAAAGCATCACTAGGATTATCTTTTCCGGTCATATGACAAATATCATTAATGTACTGACTAATGAATTCAAATGCGCGGGGGCCTCATTTGGAGAGTGTGCCTGTTTGGGAGAGACTTGGCAGCACCAATGATCGCCTGGCAATCAGTGAGGGAAAAAAGTAGTACCTTCGAGTAAGTATTTGGAGTGTTTTATTGAAAGGGCTATGGCGATTAATTATTTGGTAAGTGATGAGTATTTTAATTCTGGACCTTCGAACTTCTTAATAAAGAATCGTAATGTCCCTCATCCTTCCTCAATGCTTTACTGCAAAGCAACTCCTTCGCCTAAGTCTGACGTGTCTTACTTAAAGGGATTGGACTGTTTCTTTTTGGGTGGAGTAAAAGAGTAGCTTTCACTATATCATCTTTTATTGCGTTAAATCTATTCTGCGCGGTCATTCCATTGCAATATTGATTTGGGCGATGCTTCTTTTAGTTATTTAACAAACTTGTGAGAGGAATGAGAATGTGGCAACATTTTTAATAAATCTAAGAAGTAAATTGACTAAACCCAGAAATCTTTGTAGTTCTTGCAACTGTGTTAACAGTGGCGGATCCAGGATAAAAATCTTTTAAGGGGGGGTTCACCTGAATTCTTCCCTCTGAGTAGTATGAGAAAAGTGCATTAATAATCATTTACTTGCACAACATTATAATAAATAACAGTATCTCACACAGGAGTAAGCACTAATTCTCATAGCCGGTTCCTGCTGCGGCCGCCAGTCCCAACGTTGGCCTTGCAAGCTTCATCAACTTGTTTTGCCTTGTCAGGATGAATTATGCTGAAGTGGCTCTTCAAGTTGGCCTTGGTGCCCTTGTTCACCTTCACCTCAGAGATCTTGAGGAGGCAGGACAAGCACTGGAAAATGTAGCTGTTGCCAACCATCTTCTTGTACTTCACCCACTTGCCAATGAATGGCCAGGGTGAGTGAGGCTCAGCCTCAGTGAGTTCAGAGTCAATAGACCCCGCTGAGTCTCTTTGGCTTGATGCGGGCACAGCCTCTCGCGACGCCATCACTAATTCAATACTATAAAATAGCAAAGCACTGCACTGCTAAATTACAATAAAAATAGGATCAGTTTAGAAAAAGGGCATAACTTCACAAGTGTTCAAAACGTTAATAAACGGATATTAAAGAATAGCACCGAATAGTACATGTATTCATATACACGTGCACAAAAAATTAGAACTGAAGAAACACGGGAACATAGGAAAATAAAATCATCAAAGATCGCGTAAAACCAGTAGCGCGCAGGAGCAACACCTCGTGACCTCTCGTCCGACAATTGGTGAGAGGCTGAAGCTGAACGAACGTTTTGAGAAGACGTCAAGACTGGCCCCCTGCACTCCGTTCAGTATACGTTCTGTTCCCAGCTCGGACCTACCTATTTCTGTCTCCAAGGCACGCGCGGCTCGCCCATGTGCTAAACTGGAACCAAAATCTGAAATTATGGATTATCACTAGTTTTGAATCAAAAGTATTGGCGATACCGAAGAATCGATAACGCGGAAAAAACATCGGATAACCGATAACCCGATATCGTTATGCGATAAATTATCGCTATAACGCCCAACTATGGGAAGGCGCCTAACGAAGCATTACCGAAGAAAATCTGGGCTCACACTATAACCTAGTATGTCCTTCAATCTCCTTCGGAGATCCTCAGGGGAAAGATGGGATAGCTCGTTGGAAAGACCCAAAGGTTACAATTTTCTTAGCTTTAGATTGGGTAAACATTTCCAAAATAGCGGCTCGGAGGGTTTGATAGCTCAAGTTATTGGAGTCTCGTACATGGGGCGAAATTCCATCAATTACTGTGTGTAGCAGTGCACGCACCAGTGACTTGAGTTTTTTCGTGTCGTTGTTACTCTCTCCAGGGAGATGATTAGCTCCATTTGGATGAGCCACGAGTGAGGCGAGACAGCCTGAAACTCAGGCAAGGAAATAGAACGGGTTGTGTTTACCGTGGTAGGCGTGTTGCGGTCGAACATATATATTGAGATGTAAATGCGTAGATTTGTTGCAAAGAAATTCATGTGTTAGGGAAGTGCCTGGGTCACCAAGGTCACCATTTTGTAGTTAAAGGAGGTTACAGGGTTCGGAGAGTGAGCTGAGTTTGAATAATTTTGTGGCATGAACTTTATTTCCAGTTTCTCTCTTCTTTTTCTCCAAGTATTTTGCTGTTTATAAGGAATTTACACCAGTTCATTTGGTCATTTTGTTACTCTTCTTCCATTTGGTCCTCCAACCTTTTCCTGTTCATGAACTTCAGTTTTTAGAGGCCAGTATCGCTCATAATTAGTGGCCACTAATTATGTTTTAGTGAGTTTTTTTTAACATTGATTCACACTGTCCAATGCCTATCTCAGTGGAGAGTGAATACTTCAGATGTCGGGTGGATCCGTGCTCCGGTTTCTAGGCCATTTGGAGGCAGCAGAAATATCGCAATGTGGCTTAAGAATTCGCGGAGTTGAGAAGGGGTCTTCGCTCTGGGACTACGCCATTACTTAATTTCAGTTAATCTTCCGGAATACAAGACTAGTAGTGTTTTTTTATTACCATTTTTACAATTCCCTTAATAACAAACATATTTATTTCCGTTTTGTAACATTTTTACATATTGTTTCCCATTTTACATCATGTGACATATGACCTGTAACATGCAACCTGACCCTAGGCTAGGTTATTTTCATAGTTCAACAATATAGGTCGGGGGTAGTAATAGTTCGCCAACCTGCCTTTATCCAGGCGGATCCTGACCGGATAATGAAATAGACATAAAGGTCAGTATGACAATCGCTGGCGAACCCGAGGGCACCAGGGGTCGGTCCTCTTTGGGGAGAGGTGTCAAGAGATATTATGTTTTGACACTAAACAATGTTCAAGGTGGAACCTTCGTCACCCCGGGGCATAGGGATCTGTTCTGCGTCAGAGGTATGTGGATATAGATACTCATCGGCTGGATTCCTTGGAACAAAAAGTGTGTGTGTCGTGCTGCGAAGATGGGGGAGGAAAGAAAGCAGTGTTGTAATTGGTTATGTGTGTGATGTATGGATCGATAATGAGTAATTTAACATAATGCTTACCTTCTGAAATCACTGCTCCCTACCGGACCCTAGAAGCGCCGTGGTAAAGTGTTTCAAATGTTTACCCTGATCGGGTTTTTCCAAGTTTCTAATTACGAACAAATCACATTCATACGAACAAATCACATTCATTATTTCCTGTTGAAGAACGACTCCATAAATAGTGACGCAAGAGGGATTTTCTTTATTTGAAAATATTAAGAAAACTGAGACAAACAACATTCCTCGCGAACAGGGTTACCCTTGTGTCAAACAACCAGCCGCGGATCCAGGAGTAGGTGGGTGCTGAGGGAGAAATTTCAGACCCGTTTATGTTTATATTTCTTTTGTAAGACAAATTTGCCTTCCGCTATTCAGAAAGAATTATGTAATAATATAGAATATATAGAAAACATGTTTTTTTAAACCGTTTCGATCGAATGTATCTTATGTGATACATGTCTAAAATACATGAAAATCTCAAAAATAATTATTAAATTCAGTATTATACTTTAACTGACGTTCAAAAAATATAATAAACCACAATTCATAATTTTTTGACGTGTGGAAAAATAAATTCGGATCTGAGAGAGTTATGGCTCACTCCTTTGAGATGCTGTTATTTATTATCAATGTTGTCTATTATAACCCTTATTAATGATCAATGCTGTCTATTATAACCCTTATTAATGATCAATGCTGTCTATTGTAACCCTTATTAATGATCAATGCTGTCTATTGTAACCCTTATTAATGATCAATGCTGTATATTATAACCCTTATTAATGATCAATGATGTCTATTATAACCCTTATTAATGATCAATGCTGTCTATTATAACCCTTATTAATGATCAATGCTGTCTATTGTAACCCTTATTAATGATCAATGCTGTCTATTATAACCCTTATTAATGATCAATGCTGTATATTATAACCCTTATTAATGATCAATGATGTCTATTATAACCCTTATTAATGATCAATGCTGTCTATTATAACCCTTATTAATGATCAATGCTGTATATTATAACCTTTATTAATGATCAATGCTGTCTATTATAACCCTTATTAATGATCAATGCTGTATATTATAACCCTTATTAATGATCAATGATGTCTATTATAACCCTTATTAATGATCAATGCTGTATATTATAACCCTTATTAATGATCAATGATGTCTATTATAACCCTTATTAATGATCAATGCTGTATATTATAACCCTTATTAATGATCAATGCTGTCTATTGTAACCCTTATTAATGATCATTGCTGTCTATTATAACCCTTATTAATGATCAATGCTGTATATTATAACCCTTATTAATGATCAATGATGTCTATTATAACCCTTATTAATGATCAATGCTGTCTATTATAACCCTTATTAATGATCAATGCTGTATATTATAACCCTTATTAATGATCAATGCTGTCTATTATAACCCGTATTAATGATCAATGATGTCTATTATAACCCTTATTAATGATCAATGCCCTTTTCTCGGACTACTCGGCGGGACCAATACAGGTTAGCCTGACCCAAATATTTAGCCTGGATCCGCCACTTCAAACAATATATCTCCACACTGGGGAAAGAAGGATAAAGTTGAAAGATGGTCAAAAAGGAGTAATAAAACATGGATAACGAACCCACATTAATAAACCTCAAACTAAAATATTAGTGCTGATATTGGGGACGGTAAGCCTACAGGAGGTGGTTCGTATAAATGGCAGGGGATCTTGAAGGAAAGAGCCTCTTTTCAGGAGTCATAATAAGGAATATATCGAGAAATCTGCCACGAACAAAATACCCAATTTGCATCGACTATTTCTGCTCGTTCGATGCCACTCACTGAGGGTTAAAAGGGCAAGATCAAATTGCAGCATCGAGAGTGTGGATTCCTGCGAACCTACGAGTATATCACCCTTTAGAATTTAGTTATTATTATTATTATTATTATTATTATTATTATAACTCAGTTTAAAATCATTTCAATAACACATGATCATTTACATCTAGAGTTTAGATAGTAATGATAATATATATTTTTACTGGTAGGAGTTTTACCATCGATCTGCACTCAATTTAGACGTCTTGTATTCCTCAGGGGAGAGCTACTGATTAACGTGGATTCCGAACCACGGTTATTTACAGCGTATCGCAACCACCGAGAAGGCGATCTGAATTGAACTCCATCCGACGGCTAAGCACACTCGATGTGGTTTAACTTCGCTAAAATCGGAAGGGTGAAATCTTGTATTATTGTCCCACCAAAAATTTCAGGGAGAAAAATACTGTAACTTGGATTTCCGGTTACGCGGCACATCAAGAATGGCTCTTTTCATCGACTATGAGGCGAATTTTTTATGTAACCTTAGTATTATATTATCTGAACATAAGTTCATCAACATCTATGCAGTTATTGGTTTGTTGACATACGAAGATTAAACAAGGCCAACAGGCCTAAGTCGCGTGATCTCAATTATTCTAACTTATGACCATATGACCTTACGACCATCAAATCTTTCAATAATTCCCGGACTAATCATGGGAGGACCTTTGCAATTATATCATTCAAAAGATAATGTAAAACAACATAAAGGTTTCACATTTCGTTAAAATCGGCCGAATAGTTATGATGTTATTGCCAAAACATAATAATTACCTACGCGACCTTGGGAGGACTTTGGCAATTATATTATTCGAAAGAGAATGCAAAACAACAATGATTTCAAATTTCATTGGAATCAACCGAATAGTTACAGTATTACAACAAAAAAAAAAACAAAAAAAAAGCAAAACGGGTTCCGACCGATCAACCGACATGTGAGATGTAGAGTTGCTCGCGACTAGACTCGAACGCGACTAAAAAATAATAACGCAATGAAACAAGTTTTAATATTGGCGCTTTTTTTAGGGGACACAAACCCAAAATGGCTGGTGACGTCACCAGGGTGGCTGTCTGTGAGAAAGCCTTGTGATCCACGAGTGTGAACGAATAGCTTTAAAAAGTACCAAAATCGGGAGTTTTGCCTTTATAAGAAAAAAACGCTTTTTTTCTTATAAAGACAGAACTCCCGATTTTGATATTTTGGGGGGGTTATATAACCTAACCTAACTTCAACCTAAAAAATAAATGTAATGGACCGATTGAACTTGATTTAGTGAAAATGAAAAGTAAAGTAGTAGCAAAAATTTATTATTTTAAATGATATAAATTTCTTATCTTTATAAATTTGCTGACCCAAGTCCAAGCGAAGCAGCTTCGCAGAATATTATTATTGAGTCACAGTGACCTTTCTGGCTGGTGACGTCACCAGCCATTTTGGCTTTGTGTCCCCTAAACAAAAAAAAGCCTTAATATTTAGCGAAAAACAAATTGGATCTTCTAAAGATGAGACATCTCAAAGTTTTTTCGACCCTAATATAACCTTACCTAACCTAAACTAACCTAGCCTAGCCTATTGTAGATTAGGTTGGTTAGCTTAGGTTACGTTAGGTTCAGTTAGGTTAGGTTATATTAAGGTTGAAAAAAAACTTGGGATGCCTCATCTTTAGAAGACTTAACATCATTCATAAAATCAGAGTAACTAACCTACCCTACCCTAACCTAACCTAACCTAGGTTAGGTCTCTGATTTGTTGAATGATGTTGTTTTCCGCTAAATATTATAAATTATATTTTATTAAAACAGTTGTTATATCGGGAATTAAAAAAGCACTAACATTTTAACTTATTGCTTCCAAAAACAATAATTGAACATATTGCTTCCCATTTTTATATTTTTTTACATATTGCTTCCCATTTTTATATTTTTTACATATTGTTTCCCATTTTTTATACCTTTTTACATATTGCTTTCCATTTTCATATTTTTGTACATATTGCTTCCCATTTTACATCAAGGTAACATATAGCCTGTAATTTAACGTAGGTTAGGTTACTTTGACACTTAACCAATCTCCTAGGCTAGTAGATGCATCCCAAATGAACAATTTAACATATTTCTTCCCATAGGATATCACTTTAGCATCTTGCTTCCTACCAGATCTTGAAATACATAAGTTAAAGTAATCCAACGGAGTTTTAACTAGGATCTTCTCAGATTAAAGAATTACTAAGCAAGCTAACGTTAGCTTCTCGGAACAAACCTAGCAGGAAAAACATGGCAAACAATTTTAGCTCAAGATGCACATCGATTGAGAGAACAAACCTTCGTCACAAAACAAGAAAACAAAGCGATACATATTCTTAAATTTATATATGATTGAGTTTCTCCCAAAACTCACAACTTAATACCTTATTTTAAGGGGAAACTTATAACTTTAATCCAAGAATAAACCAAAGCTTTAAAACTTATTTCCCTTTTTCAGATATGGAGAGTTTTCCTTTCGAGAACTTTATGTACATTTCACCTTGAGTCGTTGAAGTCCCTCGGAAAAAATTGGTTCGAATCCCATTTTCTTGCTAAATTGGGATTCTTTCCTAACCATTCCAACCCTATTAGGGTGGCTTTTCCTCCGACCCCATCGTAATTATCGTGTCCAAAAAAGTTGATTTTTTTTTATATATATTCTTATAACTAGTATTCGTAAATGCCCTAAGTCATCAAATGGCCATCTCAGCTAATCCTTCTCTGTAACATGAAACCGTAAATAATCCCACAGGGTTTCCAGCACCAAAACTGATATCTACCAGGCAACAGACACCAGAGGAGGAAGGTTGCTAAAAAAAATAGCAAGTAAAAACGAGATGGCTATACAAAAGTCGGTTGTGAGAGTCTTCTATAAGAGTTTAAACTCTTGGAATTAACACAAACGATTCGCCATCTTGTGGAAAAGATATTAATGATCACAATACCCAAAAGGGTGTGGGTCATTTGGAAATTCACCTCCTACAGGATTAACGGAGAAGAATTGAAGTTTTCTAATGAATTGAATCACTCTAAAACTCAGGGTATGATTGCATTAGTGGTTAACGCAAGAGCCAAACCTTTCTGTCAACATCTTTTTCCCAGATTAAAAAAGATACTCCTAAAATTCCTTCACATTAATTCCAAAATACCGTAGGGATGTTTCTCAGTCCCTGACATTACTTTCACCCCCACGAGTTCATGGTAGCCAAGTGGATACGGCGTTGCTTCCTAACGTCGTGGTACTGGGTTCGATCCCGGCATGAGCGAACACAAACGTCAGCGCACGAAGAGATCTGGCTACCAAGTGGTGGACGCGCTGTACTTACCCCTGTAATGGGGTGGGTAGATCTTACACTTCTCATCATACACATAGCCAATTACAACACTGCTTTCTTTCCTCTCCCGTCTTCGCAGCACGACACACACACTCTCTCTGTTCCAAGAAATCCCGCTGATGGGTATCTATATCCACATACCTCTGACGCGGAACAGGTCCATCTGCCTCGAGGTGACGAAGGCTTCCACCTGAACGCTGTTTGGTGTCACAACATAATGCTTCCTGGCACCTCCCCTCCAAAAGGACGAGCTCCTGGTAACCTCGGGCTCACCAGAGATTGTTGTACTGACCTTTATGTCTATTTCATTATACAATAGGGGTGGGGGCGTCTGGATAAAGGCAGGTTGGCGAACCACTACTACACTACCCCACTTCCCTTTTCACCTGATTCTTCTTCTCCAAGTGGGAGCGATTGGGCGGGGGGTGAGGGTAATTAATTTGGGGCTGCGCTTTTCGTTGATGGTGAGCATATTTGGAGAGCGTAAGATGAGGCGTTTTTGGATCTCTCGTACTTCCTTCCCACCACCCAAAGCTTTGGCCTCAGGGGTTGTTAACCGGTGTAAATTTATCCCCGAGGTGTAAAATATCCCATGGCTGGGGGCAAATACGTCAATCCCCAAATAAAGTAATATTTATCTAATATCTACTAGCATAGCAGTCGTATGTTCCCAAAATGTAAAATAATAGGTAAATGTAAATAGCTATTACATCATGTGACATCAAAGTATTCTAACCAGTGCGCATGCGTAAAACCGCCAACGATCCTGGTGATTAATAGGATTATTAACATAATAAGTGTACTTTTTATTACATATTACATGTGTTTTTCTTTTCTCTCTTCATTACTTTTTGTGCCTTTATACCTTTTATTGTATGGGGTCTGGGGTTAAATAGATCTTCGCTTTTTCGGAGGAGAGGATGTTGAATAACGTCAACTTTAGCGAGCCTAACAACAGAACCTAAACTCACCTTACCTTACCTAGATCAGGTTAGTTTCTGTTATTAGACACTCCACTAAAGAGTGAATGTTCAATGGCGAAAACTAATGGAAGAGAATGTTCAAATGTCTCCAGTCAGGTGAAGGGTGGGGACAGTTTAATGGATCCGCCCTCTTTAATCTGTTTAAAAAAATGTTCCTTCCTTTTACCCGCTTTGCCGATATCCACTTTGGTAATTTTAAATAAGAGTGGAGCATGCGTTTTAGGCTACTTAAGTCTATAATACTTCATCGTATGGTTGCAATAGTGTCCTAGAAGTAATATTTTAATGGCGGAGAGGGTCTATCATGCTTCATAAAGTGACAAAAAGTGACTATTTCAACCTGATTCTGCAACTCAAGAATTATTCCATTTCGCTATCTTGAAATGCCACTACATGATATAATTTACGTTCGTGCCTTTATTTTTAATGCTACTATTAATTTTTATTTTCCGAACAACGATGTAGAAAGTTAGAGGTAGTAAGGTATTTAAGGATGTTTAGTAACGCGATTTGCTGGTGTTTTTGTAGTGATTATCTGTAGAATTACCAAAACTAAACTTGTTTAGATAACCTGCCAACCCTAACATTATACATCGCGGCTCAGAACATAAAAACATTCATGTTACACGATTTGTTGATGTTAATCTATAGAATTAGCAAATCCAAACATGCTAAAATAACCTGGTACCCCTAACCTTATAAATCGTTGCCTAGAACGTAAAAACATTGTTTATAATCTTAATATTAGTTACTTTTTATTTTCCGAGCAACAATTTAGAAGGTTAGGAGTAGAATACTATTTAGGAATATTTAGTATAATTTTATGTTCAAAAAAGATGTTAATAAACTTCGAATTATCCTCACACTAAACGAACGAGCATAAATTAAGCCGTTTCGTGGGATTTCAAGATGGCGTCATGGAATAATTCTTGAGTTGCAGATTCACGTTGAAAGACTTTTCGTCACTTTATAAAGCATGATAGACCTTCTCCGCTATCGAAATATTACCCCTAGGACACTATTGTAACTATAGGATGAAGTATTACAGGTTTTAGCTGGCTAAAACGCGTGCGCCACTTTTATTCAAAATTACAACAAGAGTTGCTTCCCTCCCCCCTCATTTGTCCCTTCCCCTTCCCAATTTTTATCACGTCTCTTTTAATAATTTCTGGTGTAGCTTCCCTCGATGGTTTTCGTGTATTCTAATGAAATTATTGTGGTTTATGTGGTTGTTAAGGGCGCGTTTTGGTTCGCAGGTACGGCTCAGTAGAGGACGCCGTTGGTGGTCCGGGTGTCGACTACCTCATCTACCATGCGGACGACGATGGGATCGAACTCCCATCGTGGGCGCTCGGCATCACGGCTACCGTCGCGATCGTCATCAGCTTCGTCGGGTTCCTCGGTGAGGAAAGGGGGCAACGAGGGCATCCAGGGAGTTGGGGTTCGTAAATAAAATGATGAAGATGTGGAAGGTGAACATGTGTGGAAGGATCATATACCAAGGATTCTAAGGAGGAGACTACTTGGGACACTCGGATCGGAAGGGCGCGCAACCCTCCTGAACATGGCCGACCACCACCCGTAGGAAGATTCCCCTAATGGTAGGTTGCCACGCGGAGATTACTTGGTACGCTATGGAGGGCGCACGACCCTCCTGGATTAACTCAACCTCATAGGGAATTATCAAGGAGAAGACTATTTAGAGCGATTGGGAAGAGATGCAACTATTCCCAAATCGAGGAGGCGTCACAACGCCCCCCTCCCCAATTCTTACCGACTTATTTTTGTGATCCCGCAGGCAATATGTTGACCATCTTGGCGTTGCCACACACAAGGAAGCTTCGCAACGCGGCCACCTGGTTCGTAGTCAACCTGGCCGTCATTGAGATGGTCTTCTGCATCACCGTTCTCCCCATGTCCGCCGCCCACCTCATCCGCCTGCGGGAAACGGAAGAACGACTGTTTGACTCCAACGGATGCCGACTCTTCGTTTTCGTCCGATACGTCGTCATCCAGGCGGAGGTCCTATCTATCGCCGCCATTGCATTGAACAGGTGAGCAAAATATGTTAATCCAATGGGGGTAGAGTTTACCCATATCGAAAAGGGGGGGAGGGTCAGATATTACTGTTAGAGGACTTAACCCTTAATACCAGGGAGAGAAGGGCGAATTTCTAAAGTTGTAAGAACAAGTTCAAACATTTAATTAACTTATGATACAAGTCGCGCCTCCTCCTTCAGGAGGGCATCACGTGAGAAGGAAAATCAGATCTTCAAGAATATCCACTCCTACCTCTAAGTAGTGACTATTGTGGGGCTAAACAACCCCCATAGCGTCCCCTAGCAAGTGTTATGGCATTTATTGATACCTGCTACCGTTTGTTATGGTTTGCCTACCTATTTGCAACAGTCAAAGATCAAACGTGGTAGAATGTGTTGAGAGCAACATTTCACAAGGGTTTATTTAGGCTGAATTATTAATTGATCAGGTTGAAAAACACTTTGTTCATTCAATAAAGATGGGACCCCCATTGCCGACGAAATGATGGGAGAAGCAAAATAGTAAAAAACCACTCCCTTGGCTGAGTCAGCAGTGATGTGATAACCAATGGCAATTACTTCCTTAGTATAGTACCGACCTCCCCAGGTTCACCGCTTCACTACCACTAACCTTACTAATTCGAGAGTAGATGATGCATTGAGTCGAAACGAGGAAAGGAAAAGAAAGGGAAGTGCATAAATGATAGAGATGAGTACGACAGCTATGAATAACATGAAAAGGATAATAGTAAGAATTCCTTAATCCGCTAGACAAGTCTTTTGGAGTTCCTCAACCAACTTCACGAGCGCCACCCATACGACCGGGCAACCATCCATTTCTCTGGAAAGAGAAATTTCAAGAATCCTTTTGTTATAGATAGCGGTTACTTTAACAGAAAATGGGAATGCGAATGTCCCCGCGCTTCCGAAGATATTTGAGGAACACTAGGAGACTTTTCTAGTGGATTAAGGAATTCTTACCATTACCTTTACCTTACCGTATTGACTTGAACGTTATTGTTCAATTATCAAAAAAAAATGATGGTTGAAGAACCGCGGGAACATTCGCATTCCCATTTTTGGTTAAAGTAAACGATATCTCTTACAAAAGGCTTCTTGAAATTTCTCTTTCCAGAGAAATAGATGGTTGCCTGGTTATATAGTTGGCGCTCGTGAAAAAGGTTGGTTGAGGAACTCCAAAAGACATGTTTAGCGAATAAGAAGAACATCTTTGGGGCCAGGGTGTTCAGAGCAGTCAAGGAGGAGGGCGGCAAGAGCTTGAGTGTCCGATGTCGATTTTGCTTGGCGTCGTGGCTTAGAATTGCGAGAATATGCCACTGGTGTGGTTCGCCACCAGTTACAGGATCACCGCGAGCGATTACAGTGGCATCTTGGCCACAAAAGTTTTGGCCAAGGTGTCCCGACCCACACGAACAAAACCGTGCAAGAGTGGCTGGGTTGAACAGTAACTTCTGGTCAAAGGACTTTTGTCCGCCTCAGTCGCTTAACCTCAATCTCCTCGACTACAGCGTGCGGGTGCATGTCGAGGACAAGTCCTGGAAGGTCCGCCACAGCAACGTCGACGAGCTGAAGTCCTCCGTCAATCGCGTGTGGGCCAGCATAAGGAAGGACTTCGTCCGCAACGTGTGCGCGGCCTTCGGGTCTCGCCTGGAGCACGTGCTCGTGGCTGAAGGCGGCCACATTTATTAATATTACAATTTGAAAACATATTTATATATTAAAACAATAAAAAGGTGTCTAACTGCATCAAAATTATCATTATGTTCTTTGTTGACAGCGTCGTAACGAGTGTAACTGGTCTTTTGCAATATTCGGTATAATTGAAGCAGATTACTGCTTTTGAGCAGTGAGCTAAAGTTGCGAGGCTTTTTGTGAAGGTTACTTTATCTCTTCTTTTGGCCCAAGGGATTTACAGATTTTCTTTTATAAAGTTAATCGAACTTCTTTCTTTTCTACACAGGTCGAGAGAAATTAAATCTTTGCAACAACACCTGAAGATTCCACTAATTTATGAATTTGAAGTGCCAATCAAGGCACGATAAAGATTGAAGTCTGGATGTAGATTATGCTTGGGAGCCTAAATGGAAGGTCTGGTGGAAGTCATTCGATACTTTAGCATACGAACGACGATAGTCGAACAGTATAAGGATGAGCAGGTAGTAATGAGTAACAATCAAAACTAAAGTCTAAAGAGCTAACTTCCGATTTCTATATTTCAAAACCAGGAAGCGGAGTAAGAATCGCTCCGATGAATTGATGGGTGCGGCTTAGTGAGGTCAAGATCCAAGATTTTGTTTGTGTGAAAACTTTTGTTAAATGTTTGTCATTGTGTGCGTGTCCAATGTTAGATCAAGCATTTCCTGTTGTTGTCGTTTACGGGGGCATCTCAAAGGAATTGTCAGGCATTTGACACGTTTTGTAGGAGGGAACTGTTCCAGATGTTTTTTTTTCCGGAAGCGAGAAGTTTCGGTGATTACTTAAGCATAGTGGTCTAAGAAAGTTAAGTATCAGATGGTGCCAGAGAGAGATAGTCGTCCTATGAGGTGAGGGCAGCACAAGTTGATATATAATTAATATATATATATATATATATATATATATATATATATATATATATATATATATATATATATATATATATATCATACGAGGATTCCAAGTATTTCGAACTTTATTTCGAATTATTTATCAACGAATAACAAAAGTATTGAAAATTGTAATATATATAAGGATGATACAGAGGAGAGGGAACGCCCACAAAAAGCAAAAAAAAACAATTAACAAAATGAATTAATATGAAATGGAAACATTATTAGGAGCGAAGAGAGACAAAAACAGAAAAAATAAAAAAAGAACTCGAAATAAAGTTCGAAAGCACTTGGAATCCTCGTATTAATTTTTCCTGTGGGCTTTGTTGCATTTATTGCTTACTCACGCGATACTTTGTGAGTTTTCCATATATATATATATATATATATATATATATATATATATATATGTATATATATGTGTGTGTATATATATATATATATATATATATATATATATATATATATATATATATATATATATATATATATGTATATATATGTATATATATGTATATATATATATTTTTTTTTTGTCGAAGAGATACAATTAATTAGTAAAGCAAAAGTTTACAACATATTCATTAAATCGTTTCTTAATATTTAGTAGCATAACCACTGGTGCTTATAACAGCTTGTAGCCGCTTAGGGTAGTCTCCTAAGTACTTCTTACACGTGTTTGTGTTAATATTACTCCATTCCTCAATGCATATTTTCTTCAGTTTAGACATGTTTGTTGGTTCTCTTTTTTGGATTCTGAGCTTCAGTTCCTTCCATAGATTTTCGATAGGGTTCAGATCTGGGAATTGACTAGGCCATTTAGAACATTTACACCGTTTGATCAAAACCAATTTTGTGTCAGTTTTGCTGTATGCTTTGGATCATTGTCCTGTTGAAAGATCCAATTATGTTTCTCTTTAAGAGAATGCACACTCGAACGTCAATTTTTCTTCAAGATTCTTCTATAATGTTCTCCATTTATCCTTCCTTCTATGGTTTCGATATTTCCAACACCTGCTGCACTAAAACAACCCCAGATCATGATTGAGCCACCTCCATATTTTACTGTTGCGGTAGTGTTCTTCGGTGCATATTCGGTATCTTTCTTTCGCCATACCCTCGGAGCTCCATTACGGCCGAACAGTTCTATCTTTGTCTCATCCGACCAAAGTACGTTGTCCCAAAACTGCAGGTTTACCAACAAACTCTTTTGCAAAATTCAAACGATCACGAACCTGTTTTCTTGTAAGAAGTGGGGTTTTCCTTGCGTCTTTACTCACTGTGACTCCACTCACTTCTAAGTCACGCTTAAATTCTTTAAGAGTAACCTTGGGTGTTTTACTGACCTTTCTTACTAATAATCTCCCTGCACGTACGGTTATGTTGCGAGGAGGGCCAGAACTGATCAGAGGAGTAGAATGTTGAGACTTCCAGTGACGTATTATCGTTCCAACTGAATTCAATGGTACTACTAACTGACGAGATATTTTTCTATAACGTTTTCGAAGATCTTCATCGATTCGTTTCTGTTTTCCCACCGTGCGAATGTTTACAGGACGCTGTCTGATAAAGAATGACGCGACGATATCTTATACCAGTCCCTAAGTTATGTGCGTACATTAAAGTTTCTCCTTCTTGTGAAACCTTTGTGGGGCACTGTATATATATATATATATATATATATATATATATATATATATATATATATATATATATATATATATATATATATATATATATATATATATATATATATATATATATATATAAGTTGAGGATAAATCCCAAAATGAGACGTGTAAAATTTCTCATTTAATTAAGTACAACGTTTCGGGTACCTTACCCATCTTCTAGTCTATAAGATAGATTTAGAACACGTTTAAAATTACAAAAATTATGATACACACAAGGATTAGAAATAAATTATTTAGTTAATTGAAATTATGACAAATCGTTTGAAAACTATTGAAACTTTAGATATGGATCAATTATGGGTACTTTAAATATGGATAAATATAACACTAGTTGATGCAGTTATTGGTTGACACAGATATTAGTCACTTAATGAAGCAGAAATAGTAATAAATTATTTCATAAATTGAAAATGTGAAAAAATCATTTGAAAACTTGACACTAAATATAGATGCTATAAATATGGATAAATATAAAAAATATTCTAATTGGGGCAATTAATTGGTACACAAAAATATTAGTTACCTTTAGTGGACGGCAAAAGCGGAGAGACTAAGGAAAGATTATAGAAGGAACCGATTAAAGATTGGTAGGTTGTGAAAATATTCAGTGATTTATGAAATGAGAAGGGAAAAAGCAGTTGAATCAGAATTTAAACTGGGATTTAGTTGTTTTATAAATAATGATTCAAGAATGCGGAGGGAAGTGGAGTCCTTTGCATGTCCTATAATTTGAAAGTTTTTGTGGGAAATTTCTGTCTTACATTTAATTGAATGATCTCATTTGGGAGAAGTTTCTTTATTGGTCAAGGTGGAGCCAGTGCGAGAGCTAATACCAAGATGAGAACAGACCCTTGCTCTAAGTGAACGAACAGTGCTGCCAATGTAGATCCCATGGTGGTACCTGGGGCAAATGAATTTATAGACAACTGAACAGCTCATTTCAGGTGAGAGTCTGTCTTTAGTGGTGAAAAATTGTCCAATATGAAAGTTGTTAAGGAAAACTATTTTGAAGTTGGTATGCGTGTAAAATCTTTTCAAAAGCTTATTAAGTTTTCGGCATAAGGGTAGGTTGAGTGGGCCAATATCAGGGAGAAGACAATAGCGGACATCCTTGGGGACAGAGGAAATTTCTTGTGGAGGATGATATATTTTATCAAAGAACTGACGGATACATTTTTGTACAAGTGAGAGCTGGAAACAATTCCTTTGAAAATAACCCATAAGAAAACTGAATTCTGAATGAACAAGAAAATAATCAGATGAAAGCTGAAAGCCACGGTGAAGGAGGGTTTTGATGTTGTTGATCTTATATGAAATATCACAAAAACTGTAAAAGTTCATGCCGAGACCAGAAGAGGAGGATTTACGATAGACGGAAGTGGTGAAGTTGGGCGCGGAGCGTGATATGAGAAAATCCAAAAATGGTAATTTTCCATCTTTTTCTTTATCAATTGTGAATTTTATATTGGAATGGCTATGATTCAAATATTCAAAGAATGAAGGAGACTTTTGTTCTGTTTTAAATATTAGAACCGTATCTTCAACAAAACGACGGTAAAATATCGGTTTCAAATCAGGAGGGCATTCTCGCAAAGCAACTTCTTCGAAGTTGGACATAAAAATGTCAGCAAGAAGAGGACCCATTGGGGAACCCATTCCAACACCATCAACTTGTTGATAGATAGAGTTGTTAAACAGGAAACAGTTGTCTCTAATGGTTAGTTTAAGAAGAGACAGTAAAAGCGACGGTGTGAATTTATGAAAGGTCGAATCCGGTTCTGAAAAGGCCTTTTGGATGATTAGGTCTATGGTTTCATTTACGGGGATATTTGTAAAAAGGGAGACGACATCAAAGCTACACAAAAAGTGAGGACCAGGAAGTTTCAAGTTCCTGAATTCTTCAGACAGAGAATAACTATTGTTAACTTCGTATTGATTAATGGTAAAAGGGTTAAGTAGAGGTACTAGATATTTAGCCAACTTGTAGGTTGTCATTGGGTATGCCGCTAGTATAGGGCGGAGGGGAACATTAGGCTTGTGGATTTTGGGAAGGCCATACATAAGTCCGGGATTAGAGCCAGAGGAGAAAAGTTGTTTATAAGTTCCATCGTCAATGATACTAAGAGTTTTAAGTGTAGAAAGCAAGCGATTAACCTTATCATCCAGAATTTGGGAAAGTTTCGAGGGATCTTTGTTAAGAAGTTTAAATTTAGATGAATCTGAGAGGATGTTATTAATTTTGTTAATGTAATTAAATTTGATGAGAATCACAACACCGTTACCTTTATCAAGCCGGGTGACAAAAATATCAGGATTGCTTCCGAGTTCACGAAGCAGCTGGAAATCATTCTTTTGTATGAAAAGGGAGCTCAATCGAAGATTTTTCATTTTTATGTAAAATTCATTTGTAAGTAGGGAAAAAGATGATTTGAGATGTTTAAAGTTCCAAGGGAAGGAAGAGGTTGTAAATCATAAATGAATTTTTCCCAAAACTGGAAGTGGTTTGGGAATTTGTGAGAAAAAACAGGTAACTTAAATTGAAGACCAAGTGAGAGAAGAAAAGATTCTCGTGGCGATAATTTATAATCTGATAGGTTATGAATGAGACTTTCAGGTGAGTTTAGGCTTGGACGGGACAAATTAAGCTTATTAAGTTCAGCATTATGGGTTTGAATGACTTGAGAAGAATACAAGTTTGTTTCTTTAACAATAACTGAACGGTAGCAAATATTATCACAAAAGGAAAAGTTGAGCGCAATTTATGTAGAAAGGAAAAAATTATAACTTTTCTGGGTTTTATGCAAAAGTTGAAATTTGAAGTTGATTTCATTATTGAGGAGATAATCCAATGATGACTAGTAAAATTTGGAAGAATACAGTCACTTACGGTAGAGTTTAAAGATTATAAAGTTGGGATAAACATTGTTAGGCATACAAATTTCCAGAAATTGAATGTCAAGTTGAACTTTCTTGAGGCGACAGGAAAGCTTGGAATATTTTCTTGTTCATTCAGAATTCAGTTTTCTTATGGGTTATTTTTAAAGGAATTGTTTCCAGCTCTCACTTGTACAAAAATGTATCCGTCAGTTCTTTGATAAAATATATCATCCTCCACAAGAAATTTCCTCTGTCCCCAAGGATGTCCGCTATTGTCTTCTCCCTGATATTGGCCCACTCAACCTACCCTTATGCCGAAAACTTAATAAGCTTTTGAAAAGATTTTACACGCATACCAACTTCAAAATAGTTTTCCTTAACAACTTTCATATTGGACAATTTTTCACCACTAAAGACAGACTACCCCCTGAAATGAGCTGTTCAGTTGTCTATAAATTCATTTGCCTCAGGTGCCACCAGGGGATCTACATTGGCAGCACTGTTCGCTCACTTAGGGCTAGGGTCTGTTCTCATCTTGGTATTAGCTCTCGCACTGGCTCCACCTTGACCAATAAAGAAACTTCTCCCATTCGAGATCATTCAATTAAATGTAAGACAGAAATTTCCCACAAAAACTTTCAAATTATAGGAGATGCGAAGGACTCCACTTCCCTCCGCATTCTTGAATCATTATTTATAAAACAACTAAATCCCAGTTTAAATTCTGATTCAACTGCTTTTCCCCTTCTCATTTCATAAACCACTCAAAATATTTTCACAACCTACCAATCTTTAATTGGTTCCTTCTATAATCTTTCCTTAGTCTCCCTGCTTTTGCCGTCCACTAAAGGTGACCAATATTTTTGTGTACCAATTAATTGCCCCAATTAGAATATTTTTTATATTTATCCATATTTATAGCATCTATATTTAGTGTCAAGTTTTCAAATGATTTTTTCACATTTTCAATTTATGAAATAATTTATTACTATTTCTGCTTCATTAAGTGACTAATATCTGTGTCAACCAATAACTGCATCAACTAGTGTTATATTTATCCATATTTAAAGTACCCATAATTGATCCATATCTAAAGTTTCAATAGTTTTCAAACGATTTGTCATAATTTCAATTAACTAAATAATTTATTTTTAATCTTTGTGTGCATTATAATTTTTGTAATTTTAAACGTGTTCTAAATCTATCTTATAGACCAGAAGATGGGTAAGGTACCCGAAACGTTGTACTTAATTAAATGAGAAATTTTACGTCTCATTTAGGGATTTATCCTCAACCTGAAAATAAGGCTTCTTAGAAGCAAACCTATAGAATATATATATATATATATATATATATATATATATATATATATGTGTATATATATATATGTGTATATATATATATGTGTATATATATATATATATTGTGTATATATATATATGTGTATATATATATATATGTGTATATATATATATGTGTATATATATATATATATATATATATATATATATATATATATATATATATATATATATATATATATATATATATATATATATATATATATATATATATATATAAAGGGTGTTCCCATAACTTGGACCGATTTTAAATGTGAGTTAAGTTTAAGCGTCTAATGATTTTTTTTCTTATTCTTTCAGATTTAACAACTTCGGTCTTTAGCAATTTAGACAATGGGTAGATTAACAATCGAACAACGTGTTAAAGTTACCGAAGCCTATTACGAAAATGGACATTCAAACAGAAACGCATTTCGGGCACTTCGCGATTTTGGGGGTCAACATAATCGACCAACCGAGAGTGCAATTGGAAAAATTATGCGTAAATCCAAACAAACGGGGTCGGTGGCAGATATGAAAACGCCATTGCGTGCTCGTTTACGCCGTTCAGCTGAAAACATTGCTGCAGTGCGCGAGAATGTGGCCGAAGATCCAGACACCTTTATTCGTCATCGCTCGCACGAATTGAACCTCTCCACAACAACGTTACATCGAATCTTGACAAAAGATTTGTCTCTACACGCTGACAAGATTCAATTGACACAAGAACTGAAGACTGCTGACCAATTGAAGCGACGTACATTCGTCAATTGGGTGCACGAGCAAAGACAAGCCGATGATGATTTTTCGCAAAAAAATCATTTTTAGTGATGAAGCCAATTTTCATCTTGGTGGATTCGTTAATAAGCAGAATTGTCGCATTTGGGCTGATGAAAATCCAAGGAAAATTGTTGAAAAGCCACTGCATCCACAAAAGGTCACTGTTTGGTGTGCATTTTTTGCTAGCGGAATCATTGGGCCGCATTTCTTCGAAAATGATGCCGGGAATTCTGTTACGGTGACAGGCGAGCGATACCGTGCCATGATAACCAACTTTTTATGGCCTGAATTGAATTCTATGGATGTCGAAGATTTGTGGTTTCAACAGGACGGCGCCACATGCCACACAGCCAATGCAACAATGGCTTTATTGAATGAGAAGTTCAGGTCGCATCATCTCTCGAAACAGCGAGGTCAATTGGCCACCACGATCGCGTGACTTGATGCCTTTAGATTTCTTCCTTTGAGGTCATCTCAAAAGTAAGGTCTATGCCAACAAGCCAACAACAATTCAACAGCTGAAGGATGAGATCGAGGAGCAACTATGCAGAGACGTCATCAAATATATTTTGACCATCGAGTGGAGGTGTGCCGCCGAAGCCTTGGCGGACATTTAGGCGATATTATTTTTCACACATAATTCCCATGACTCAAATAACATGATCCAATAGTGAAATCAATAAATTTTCACCTATAAACTGTTTTATTTACTGCTAACTTCTATCCCTCCTAATAGAACACCCTTATATATATATATATATATATATATATATATATATATATATATATATATATATATATATATATATATATATTTCTATACACGAGGGGCGGTCAATGAGT